>CAUYRT010057023.1:0-12974 GCA_963574885.1 Lepilemur ruficaudatus | reverse complement strand
AAGAAAGAAAGAAAGAAAGAAAGAAAGAAAGAAAGAAAGAAAGACAGACTCAGGCATCTTTTTGAGGCTTCAAAAAGACAGTGAAGACCTGGGTACCCATTCCTTCGAAACCTACAGATCCACTCCCTCCCTGGCCCTTTTTCTTCCCTCTTCTCTAACTCCTCCTAGCCCTTTTGGGTTTGGGGATGATCCTTCTCTTATTTTAAATTTATTCAATGCTCTGTTTTTATGCCCATGAATTTCTCTTCCCATTAGAATTCCCAACAGATTTGTGGGAAACTTCCACTGATACTCCATTATACACCTCCCTTGAGACAAGGAAGTATTAATAAGTTACTTACTATCTCCATTCCTTAGTTTCCTCATCTGTAAAATCAAAATAATAATAGTATCAATCTAAAAGCATTGTTGTAAAAACAAAATATGAAGTGTTAGGCCAGTTCCTGGCACCTACATAGTAAACACATGGCCCCTGACCTAAGAATGGCTTGTATGTTTTTAAATTGTTGGAAAAAATCAGAAAAAATAGCATTTTATGACACATGAAAATTATATGAAATTCAAATTTCAGTGCCTATAAATAAAGTTTTATTGGAACACAGCCATGTTCATTCATTTATGTACTATCTATGGCTGCTGTCACACTACAACAGCAGAGTTCAGTAGCTGTGACAGAGGTCATATGGCTGCAAAGCCAAAAATATTTACTGTCTGCTCTTTTTCTTTTTTCTTTCTTTTTTTTTTTTTTTTTTGAGACAGAGTCTCACTCTGCTGCCCAGGCTAGAGTGAGTGCCATGGCATCAGCCTAGCTCACAGCAACCTCAAACTCCTGGGCTCAAGCAATCCTACTGCCTCAGCCTCCCAAGTAGCTGGGACTACAGGCACGTGCCACCGCGCCCGGCCTGCAAACTTTTTCTATTAAAGAGCAGACAATAAGGCTGGGTGCAGTGGCTCACGCCTGTAATCCTAGCACTCTGGGAGGCCGAGGCGGGCGGATCGCTCAAGGTCAGGAGTTCGAAACCAGACTGAGCAAGAGCAAGACCCCCGTCTCTACCAAAAATAGAAAGAAATTAATTGGCCAACTAAAAATATATAGAAAAAATTAGCCAGGCATGGTGGCGCATGTCTGTAGTCCCAGCTACTCGGGAGGCTGAGGCAGGAGGATCGCCTGAGCCCAGGAGTTTGAGGTTGCTGTGAACTAGGCTGATGCCATGGCACTCACTCTAGCCCAGGCAACAGAGTGAGACTCTGTCTCAAAAAAAAAAAAAAAAAAATTTTTTTCAATGGACCAGAGAGCAGGAGGGATGACAAGTGATGGGGAGTGGCTGTAAATACAAATGAAGCTTCGCTCGCTCACTCACTCACTCACCTCCTGCTCCATAGTCTGGTTCCTAACAGACCACAGACTGCTACTGGTCCACAGCCTGGGGGTTGGGGACCGCAGTCCTACAATGCACGGGACAGCACCCCCCCACACACACACACAGAGAATTACGAATGTTTCTGAAGTTGAGAATCCCTGCAGAATGGCCTTCTTTAGGCAACACTGTCCATTTCTTCAATTACTCTTGGAGCATTTTAACCTCAGTTCTCTTGCCCTTTCATCCTTATGATACACTGTTCTGTAAAACCAAACCCTCAGCCAACTGAATCATCCAACTTCTCTACTTCTATCTATGGCTCACCGAGCTCAACAAAAGCTAAATAAATAGCACAACCACAAGAACGGCTGATTCTACATATTCATAGATTCCAACTTTGGTGGAACCCTCAACATTCCCAGGAAGGCAGCCCTTCAAATCAACACTCAATATCAGCAAATTCACCTGCTTCACTTGAGAAGTTTTGCTACCATCAGATATTTCTTCCCCATCCTACAAACTCATTTACATCTATCCCCATCTCTCCTAGGAGAGCAGAAGTGTCCCTCATGTACCAGCACAGCCTCTGCTTCAGGACTTTGCTTCATCGATCATATAGCCCCCTAACTCCTCTGCCTCTACTTCTGCCCCTTCCTGTCCCTTTTCACCTCAGAAATAAGTGAATGTTCTCTTTTTTTTTTTTTGAGACAGAGTCTCGCTCTGTTGCCTGGGCTAGAGTGCCGTGGCATGAGCCTAGCTCACAGCAACCTCAGACTCCTGGCTCAAGCAATCCTTCTGCCTCAGCCTCCCAAGTAGCTGGGACTGTGGGCATGCGCCACCATGCCTGGCTAATTATATATATATATATATATATATATATATATATTTTTTTTTTTTTTTAGTTGGCCAATTAATTTCTTTCTATTTTTAGTAGAGATGGGGTCTCGCTCTTGCTCAGGCTGGTTTCGAACTCCTGACCTTGAGCGATCCTCTAGCCTCGGCCTCCCAGAGTGCTAGGATTACAGGCGTGAGCCACCGCGCCTGGCCGTGAATGTTCTCTTTTTAGGGGGAAAAACCCACAAATGAACAAAATCCTCCCTTAAAGCCACACCTCCCTGTAACTCTTCTTACAACCAAATTCCTTAAAACAACAGTCTGTCCCTATTATTCTACCCTCCTTCAGTCCACTATTCACAGCTCACATCCCTACTATTCCACTAAAGCTCCATGGTGGAGGCAAATGACTTCCTACTTATCAAGTTCAGTGGTTCTTCCAGCCCTTAATTTTGCACATTAATATAAATTATCATGGCCTCCTTAAAATTCTCTCTTTTAGTATTCGTGATATCATCCTTTCCTTTATATCTTCCTTCCTCTTTGGCCCTTCCTTATGCCACTTCTCAGATGGTGGTGTGTCCTGTAGCTCTAGCTTCAATCTTTCTCACTTGACTATGCAATCCAATCTCTAGCTGCTTCAAATCCATGTGTACACTTCTGATCTCTTTTAAGTAAGTTTTCCTAGTGAATGACACCACCATCTACTTAGTCGCCCAAGCAAGAATCCTGGGATCATCCCAGATTTGTTACTCTCATCCACATATAGTCAATGTCAAAATCCTATCAATTTAAGTAGCTCTGGGATTTTGTCATATGAGCACGTTCTCTCTGTAACCTTTCTAACACAGGTCATTGTCTCTCATCCAGAACATAATATTATAAGAATGATAATTAGTACATATGAGCAAAAAAATTGGAGGCTCCTCTTATAAGTAAAGATGCAACACAAGTACAATGAGGTATGGTTTGAAATAACGTAGAACATTGGAATTCTTTTTTGAGAAAAATGGATTCTAATACTACATGAATATAGGAAAATCATTTAGTCATCCCAGGCTCCAGACTCCCAATTGCCCAATGAGGGGTAAAAGGGATATGTCTAAGGACCCTTTGAACCCTTAACATTCATTCTATAATTCTATTTCTACCAGACATTAGACAGTTCATACCTTCAAATACATACTGTACTTCCATAAAAATAGGCTGATATATCTCCTTTGATACCAAAATATATCAAGCACATTCTGATTTTCATTACTTTCTAAAATTAAACCCTAAATTCCAAGTGTCAAAGACATAAAATATAAGCAAAAGAAAAAGCTAAGAAAAAAATTATAATAATATTATGTACATAAAAATGCTATCTCAAAATAATTCCTGATTCTTCAGGAATCAAACAATACAGAGTGATGAGTTAGCAACAAAATGAGTGCACCATAAACCACTGTAACAGTCAATAACATTTTGAACAAAAAGATCTTCCTACCCATAAAACAGTAGAGTAGGAATTGTACAGTATTGGAAGTCAAACACCAGCACAATACATATGCAATATGAAACCATAAAAAGTTTCAGGATCTGCTTTTCAAAGACAAGCCTGTCAGAGATGGATAATAAGAACTAAGCTATGAAAATACAGTCTAAATTCCATTTAACTGTTGTCACCCCAATCAAATGAGAGGCACCTGTTCCCCTTTTCACAGTTTGGGTTCAGTTGCGCTTCCATTGCCTACTAAGCTCAGAAGTAATTTTCAGTTTTAAAGACAGTAGAAAAGGAGAAGGTAGAGGAAGAGTGTGGCAGGCAAAACAACTTACACCGCAAAGTTGATACTGACAAAACCTAGGGATAAATGAACTCTGAAGCAAGACAACTTGAGTGCAAATCCCAATTTCACACCTACCAGCCTCACAATTTTAACTATTCACTTAAACTTCTCTGTGCCTTGGTTTCATCATCTGTAGAGTAGAAACAATAATAGTACCTACTTCATAGGTAAAGTGTTTAGAACAATGCCTGGCATATTGTAAACACTATGAAAATATTAATATTAGGTAATGTTATCATTATTATTTTCCTTCTTATTTTTAGACTAAATATTAGGTGACAGGAAAAATTACACTACAATGTATGCTCAGGCTCCAATTTAACAATGCACACCAGGCATTTTGTTTCTTTATTTATTTTCTTTTTTATTTTTTTGAGACAGAGTCTCACTCCATTGCCCAGGCTAGAGTGGCGTGGCATCAGCCTAGCTCACAGCAACCTCAAACTCCTGGGCTCAAGTGATCCTTCTGCCTCAGCCTCCCGAGTAGCTGGAACTACAGGCATGAGCCACCATGCCTGGCTAATTTTTTTTCTATGTATTTTTAGTTGGCCAATTAATTTCTATTTTTTAGTAGAGAAGGGGTCTCACTCTTGCTCAGGCTGGTTTCGAACTCCTGTCCTCGAGCAATCCGCCCACCTCAGCCTCCCAGAGTGCTAGGATTACAGGCATGAGCCACCACGCCCAGCCACATCAGGCATTTTGTTCATAGTGCAAAAACAATGTTATTTCAGTTATCTCCATCCTGATGCTCTAGGAGTTCACAATCAAATCACCAAGTATTGAGTTCATACAACATGAAATGAGAAGTATAAAGAAGCATAATTCAGTATGCATCCAAAGTATAGCATCTAGTATATCCATAAAATGGAATGTTATTCAGCCTTAAAAAGGAATAAAATTCTGACACTTGCTACACCATGGATAAACCTTGAAAACATTATGCTAAGTAAAATAAGCCAGTCACAAAAGGACAAATATTGTATGATTCTACCTAAATGAGATATCTAGAATAGGCAAATTCATAGAGACAGAAAGTAGACTAGAGGTTACCAGGGGATAGGGGGAAGAGGGAAATGGGAATTTATTATTTAAAGGGTACAGAGTTTCTGTTTGAGATCATGAAAAAGTTCTGGAAATGGATAATGGTGATGATTACACAGCACTGTGAATGTACTTAACGCCAATCAACTGTATACTTACAATGGTTGAAACAGCAAACTTTGCTATGTATATTTTACCACAATAAAAAGAATCATTAAAAAAGTACAGCATAGGCCGGGCATGGTGGCTCACACCTGTAATCCTAGCACTCTGGAAGGCCAAGACAGGTGGATCGTTTTGAGCTCAGGAGTTTGAGACCAGCCTGAGCAAGAGCAAGACCCTGTCTCTACTAAAAAAAATAGAAAGAAATTACCTGGACAGCTAAAAATATATAGAAAAAATTAGCCGGCCACAGTGTCTCATGCCTGTAGTCCCAGCTACTCGGGAGGCTGAGGCAGGAGGATCCCTTGAACCCAGGAGTTTGAGGTTGCTGTGAGCTAGGCTGATGCCATGGGGTACTCTAGCCTGGGAAGCACAGTGAGACTGTGTCTCAAAAAAAAAAAAAGTACAACACATATTTTAAACAAGAACTTGTAACATGAGTGTCAGCCCTAACAGTACTCATGCCTTACTGTGGACACCAAAGGAGTCAACATCGACTCTTTGCTGGCCTTGGTGTAAAATACACATCGGAAAATAGGTACATATCTTGAAAATTTTGTATGGAACATTATTTCACTTTGTTGATAGTCACTTTTTGAGCTCCTTGAAGTGAGAAAGGGAGGAAAAGAGAATTGTACTGAGGGGATATGTTTATGTGTGGTCAATTCCTAATGGTGTTTTTTTTAAAGCGGTACTTATCCATATAGAACTATGATAACATGAGTGCAATAGTGTATCTATGCAGGACACCATAAATGGACACGTAAATCGACTGTATTCAAAAATAAAGAAGATTGGTGGACCATAATTTAAACCACTGAAATAGCCCCCAAATTCAAACCACAAATTAAAAATACATTATTTTAACAGATAATAAAGTGAAATATTTGAAAACTCCACACCAAAGACCCTAAGCAAAATGCCTATTGAATTAAAAAAAACACAATGAAAGTGAATTTAATAAATTAACATTTTCCCAGAAGATGAAGAATTACCATTAGGATAATTTTATTGACCACTAAACTGGTAGTTACCATATATCAAATATCATTCAAGGAACAATTTTCAAAGAACTAGAATACAATTTTCACAGACCTAAGGCCAAAACCAGACTAATAATATTAGCAAACACTTACATGGCTCTTTCAATATGCCTGGCATTGTTCTAAGCTCTTCACATATATTAACTCATTTCATCCTCACAACAATCTTCTAAGTATTCTCATTATCCCCATTTTACAAATGAGGAAACTGAAGTGTAGAGGGGTCAAACACCTTGCTTGGGCTCACTGTGCTGCTAGTAAGTGATGGTAGGATTTAAACCGTATCTGGTTTTAATCACTATACTATCTCTTGGTGATACTGAGGAATGGGCTACAAAAAGCACAAGCAAACTCAAAGGGCAAAGCAGTTTTGGGGTCAGATATAATAAAAGCTCTGAGGAAATGACCATGTTACAACATAGGACAATAAATGATGTTCATGACTGCACAAGGGAAGGTTAAAATCTATTCAGTATACTTAGTATTTAAGAAGGCAAGGAATTGTTTAGTACATTTTTAAATTATAGTTTTCATTTATAAAAAGGATAAAACTATCAACTTCAAAATTACTCATTCCCTGAGGGCTTCAAACAGAAAAGTTTTACTGAGCAATTTTACTTGCCATTTATCTCATTTGTAAAGATAAGAATGGCGTGTGTGTGTGTGTGTGTGTAAGAAGATCACACATTAAGCTTACCAGGTGTTTTAATTCCAGGAATATGTGAACTTAATACAGTATTAAAGATATTAGAAAGTGTCAGATCACTTGGATAGATGAGTGAAGAAACTCACAGAATTATGTGTAACTACTATAAAATGTCTAGAATTTGACCATTAGTAGACTTATTTAAAAACCATGAAAAGTACAGGCTTTGAAGTCATACACGGACCTCGATTTAAATCTTAGCTTTGCCATTTAGTTATTATGAATGTTTAGCAAGTCAATTTCACATAACTGAGACTAATTTTACTTCTCTGTAAATTGGGGATAATAATTCCTAACTCACAAGGTTGATGTGTGAGCTAAGGAGAAAGCATATGCAAAGTGTCGAACACAGTTTTTGGAATATAGCAAATGGTCAACAATGAGCAACTATTCCCTAAACTTATTCTACTTTGTCGCCTAATATTGGAAGAGTTACATCTTCCCAACTAGCAAGTCATTGGTAGGCTTCCCACAATTACATCAAGTATTAATACAATATATTCAAAAATGGAACAGACTGAAAGTACAAAAAAATACAAAACCAAACCATCAATACATCAAGGATTTCAGAATTCTGCTTCTCGTCCCATATACCCTGCATCTATTCTGGTTGGCTTTGTAAATTCATATTATTTCCCTATCAACAGTATGAATCCTATGGTTATTTTTTTTACAATCTAAATATCCCTAGCGGGTTGTGTTTATTATTTATTTTGAGGGCTACCTTAGCAAGGGTAATTGTCACCACTACTCGAAAACCAAAAAGAAATCCAGGGGCAAGAAGCATTTTAATGAAACGCTGCTAACTGCTCCATGCATCTCAACAGCTGATTGGATCCCATGTGGATCATTCACTATCACAATAGATGCGCACATCACTACGCCACCCCCGCCAATCCCCCAAACACATGCGTTAACAAGCAAAACTCCAGACTGCCAGAGAACGAATGTTCCATAGGGACACCAAAACTCCAAACTTGGTGCTCTCAATAGGCATCTTCAGGGCAGGGGAGGTGGACGGGTTTCACTGCAAGTGGAAATAAACAGAGTTGGAAACTGTTCTGTTTACTTCAACAAGACTGGAGATGCGTCTTGTGGGGCTAGGAGCGGAGAAGGAAGGGTGAGGAGGGCCTGGAGGAAAGAGGAAGGAGGCAGCAAGCAGAGGCTGAGGAAGGGTCTGTGCCTCTGAGGACAGGAATGGAGAGCCAGAGCCCATTGCCACCTCGACAGCTGAGTAGGTGGGATGTGGCCGCTCCGCCCAGTCCCCAGGAGGGGCTTCAGCCCCAGGAGTCTGGGAAAACCGAGAAGGGAACGGGCGTCCCCGCTGATCGAGCAAAGGTGAGGGTAGGGGTGGGCTCCCCGGCGCCTTCAGAACGGATCGTTGCTGTCCCCGCCGCCATCCGGACGCTGGAGGAGAGGAAGGCAGGGACCCAACAGAGAGCGCACAGGTTACCTGTCTCAGCAGCCTGCCCGCCGGGCTCCACTTCCGCAGACTCCGGGTTACTACGGGCTACCCGGACAAGCGCCGCGTGACGTCATCCATGCGCGCCGGGGCCGCTGTCCGCCGAGCCCGCCTTCCTTGAAGCCCGCCCCCTTGGGAGGAGGACGGGGCCGCCCGGGGAGGTCTGCGCAGGCGCGGAGCTGCCACGGGCCTAAGAAGGCGTGAGCTGGTTGCTTGGTTTAGGTTGTGTCCTTCGTAATTGCAAGATCTGTTGGGCACTTAAGAGAAAAACTGTTACTGAAATAACAAATGTTTCTCAGGTGAGAACCAATTTGCCAAAAAAAAAGAAAAAAAAGGTATACAAATGTGCACTTTTTATTCCTTAGTCTGCTTCCGCCTCTGCTGCGTATGGCTGTTGTTCCCGTGTTCATTCCTAAGGTCTTGCTGTGTGCCAGGCAAGCACTCTTACAGAATCTGGGGAGACAGCGATGAACGAGACAGATACTGTGCCTACCCTCATGGAAATTGCTTTCTAGTTGAGAAAGCAAACACTGAATAACTCAACAAATGTGTGTGTGTGGGTGTGTGTGTGCACTCGTAGAGATAAGTGTGAGGAAATAAAAGAAGTTGCTGAGAAACTACAGGAAGGTGGGGTGCCCCTTTAGTTTGAGATGTCAGAGAAGTGTCAAGAGGCTCATTGAACTGAGAAGAAATCAGCTCTGTGAAGATTTGGGAAGAGCAGCCAGAAGGATGGACATGTCAGAGAAGTGGGAAAGCCGTGGGGGAAAGGGGAGAATGTGGTGCCCTGGAGCACTTAAGTAAGAAAGTAGGCTAGGGGGGGAACAGAGGATACGGTCGGCAAGGCAAGGAGGGTCCCCATCCTTTCTGGGCCACTCTAAGGAGCATGGATTTCATTTCAAGTGTAATGGGAAGCCAGTAAGGAGTTTTAAACACACGGGTGACAGAGTCTAGCTTTATAAAATCACCCTCCTGGCTTGTGCATACAAGGAACTTTGGGGAGGCAGGAAAGGATGCAAAGAGAAGAGTTGCTTTCATAATGATCAAGTAAGAAGTGATAGAGAGAAATGGACACATTTAAGGAATAATTTTGAGGTAGATGTGACAGACTTGGAGATGGATTAGATAAGGGTGATAAGGAAAATCAAAGTGTCAAAAATGACTCCTAAACTTTGGGCCTAAGCAGATAGCTGGATAATATAACTAAAACAAGATTTATTTGTTCCTCCTCCTTTCAAACCTGATTCCTTCCCTTCTTTTTTACCAAGCCCTCTATGTTCTCTTCTTACCTGTCTGACCATCTCTTCTCAATTTCCATCACTGGCCTTCTCTTTATTTCCGTTTTCCTTAACTCCTTCTTCTCTTGGTCTTCCTTTGGTAGACCAGAGGCCACAAACCGAAAAGCCTCCTGCAGCCAGACAGTTAACACACAGCAGTGAAGCCCGTGGATAGAAACTGTGGAGACCTGGACCTCATGGTTCCTTTTCAGCTCTAGGTTGATTTTTGCCAACCAGGAATGCTAACCCAGTGATGTCAGATCCTCTCATTTTTAAGGAGAAATCAATATATTTACATGAAATGTCTCAAATTTTAAATGTTGGTCACTAATTCAAATTTTATTAACCTTTGTTTTGGACCAAACAAAACACATCTGCTGGCCACATGAGGCCTGCAGGCTACAACTTCTCCTCCCTTGGTGTATATTTTAGCGAGGTAGTGACTTTGTCTATCCTTGTGTGACTACCACCTGTAAGTTTGTAAGCTGACAACTCCCAAATCTATTTCTCTATCCAAATCTTTTGAAAAATTTCTTATTCAAATGCCCAAATTCCACTTAGATGTCCACTTGGCATTTGAAAACCTGAATTCGTCCTCTACTCCCGCCTAAGCCTGACCTACTCATGTATTCTCTGCCTCAGTTAACTCCACCCAGTCACCCAAACCTGAAATCCCAGATCATCTCAGACTTGTCCCTCTCCCTCAGCCCACAGTCCAATCAATATGTATCACATCTGCCCATCATGTACTTGCTCAAGCCATCATCGTCTTTCTTGGGGTATTTCAGTTTTCTCACTTGTAAAATGAGAGAATTGAACCAGATGATTTCTAAGATCTATTCCATTTATGAAATTCTGTTTTATACAACCACTAAACATATCAGAACAGTTGCCCAGAATTTGGACTTGTTTGTTTGTTTGTTTTGTGTGTTTATTTTTGCTTGACTATTTTAATGCCAAGGATATTGTGAGCTGATTGACCAGAAAAAGTGGACTTGATAGAAATAATTAATGCAAAATGAAATTAACAGTGGCTAAAACTGGATGCAGTTTTGTTATAGAATGAAAACTGACTGAAAGGCCCAGCGCGGTGGTTCACGCCTGTAATCCTAGCACTCTGGGAGGCTGAGGCAGGAGGATCCCTTGAGCCCAGGAGTTTGAGGTTGCTATGAGCTAGGTTGACGCCACGGCACTCTAGCTCTGGCAACAGAGTGAGACTCTGTCGCAAAAAAAAAAAAAAAAAAAAAAAAAACTGACTGAAAAATAACTGCTGATTGATACCATTGAAAACTGGAAAAACTGAGAAAAACAGACACGGTAAAATTTGTTATTTATTGAAAATTGATGGAAAAATCAAATCTTGACAATACTTAGATCTACAAAGTTTCAGCAGAAAAAAATTTTCTTGGTTAATTAACCACAAAAGAAAGCTCATAATGTCAGAAACTCTAATGACTATAATTTGTAATGAAGACAAAAAATAACACTGAATTATAACTTCCATGAAAAGTTTACATGTAAAAAAACTGAAACTGGTTTCCAGTGAAAATAATTTTCTAAATAATAATAATTTAGTAAAGTATACAAAGTGAGAAAGTTACATAAATGTTATATATGTAATATAAAATTGATTGTGACACTAAATTGACATGATGAAATTTGCTCTAGAGGCAGGGCATGGTGGCTCATGCCTGTAATTCTAGCACTCTGGGAAGCCAAGGCGGGTGGATCACGTGAGCTCAGGAGTTCGAGACCAGCCTGAGCAAGAACAAGACCCCGTCTCTACTAAAAATAGAAAGAAATTAGCTGGACAACTAAAAATATATAGAAAAAATTAGCCGGGCATGGTGGCGCATGCCTGTAGTCCCAACTACTCGGGAGGCTGAGGCAGGAGGATCACTTGAGCCCAGCAGTTTGAGGTTGCTGTGAGCTAGGCTGATGCCACGGCACTCTAGCCCAGGCAACAGAGTAAGACTCTGTCTCAAAAAAAAAAAAAAGAAAAGAAAAAAAAATTTGCTCTAGAAACTACTTTTATTGATGAAAATCATTGATGTAAGTATAATTTTGATTTGAATGTTTCTGTTTATATGCACAAAATCAACACTTTACAAAGTCAAAGTAACAAGAATCAACATCTTGTATTCATTCAAGGACTCCCGAAAATCAGAGGCTTCCAGTTCTAAAATCGTATTTATGAGTATTTATTCATGCCACAAGCAGAGATATATCCCTAAGATTTGGTATAACTGGAGTAGGTATAGCCTGATTTTGGATATATGAATAATTTTCATTAATGACAAATTTTCTCTCTGGTGTTATCAGATCCATGAAATTTGTTCATATCCTCACTGAGATTTAGTGCATTGGATTCAATTTCAAAAGGATTTCTGACATGACTTGGGTAAACTAAATTCAACAGAGGAGAGAATGAAAGAGCCTGCTGGCTGTTCCTCAATATCCAGTCTCTTGTTTTCCACAGTAATAGAACCCTCGAATTTTAGGTAACAGAACTTCTTTATTTTAACTGGGTTCATGACCACCCTGAAGAAAAACGGTGTTTTTCAGCCTCCTGTGTAGCTAGCTGTGGCCCTGTGACTAAGTGCTGGCTAATGGCAGTAGGAAAAATATGTTGTGGCAAGTTGTGGCAACCGTCCTTGAAAAACAGACAGGACATAAGTTTGTCTCTTTCTATCCTCCTCCTTCCTGTTGACTGGAGTGCAGATGTGTTGGCTGCTTCTAGAGTAGCCATTTTGGATCATAATTCAACCTTCAGCGCCTTATGGGAAAGCAACAAGATAGGAGTCTGGGTCTCTGAGGACGTTGTGGATTGAGCCACCATACAAGCTCAGAACTATCCACCTCTGCACTTTAAAAGAAAGAAGCTGCTCTTTTATTTAAGTAACTTTATTTTGGGTCTGTTTATTCCATGAAATCTAACTCTAACTGATTCTAACTCAAGGACTAGGAGTCAAAAGAAAAATACACAATAAAGACATTTGCAGGCTGGACGCGGTGGCTCATGCCCGTAATCCTAGCACTCTGGGAGGCCGAAGCAGGAGGATCGCTCAAGGTCAGGAGTTCAAGACCAACCTGAGCAAGAGTGAGACTCTGTCTCTACTATAAATAGAAAGAAATTAATTGGCCAACTAAAATATATAGAAAAAATTAGCCGGGCATGGTGGCTCATGCCTGTAGTCCCAGCTACTCGGGAGGCTGAGGCAGAAGGATCGCTTGAGCCCAGGAGTTTGAGGTTGCTGTGAGC
>CAUYRT010057021.1:0-21840 GCA_963574885.1 Lepilemur ruficaudatus | reverse complement strand
TCAACCTTCCGAGTAGCTGGGATTACAGGCATGCGCCACCAGCTAATTTTTTCTATATATTTTTAGTTGGCCAATTAATTTCTTTCTATTTTTAGTAGAGATGGGGTCTCACTCTTGCTCAGGCTGGTTTCGAACTCCTGATCTTGAGCAATCCACCTGCCTCAGCCTCCCAGAGTGCTAGGATTACAGGCATGAGCCACCGCGCCCAGCCCGCATGCAGAATCTAAATCAAGGTACGTTATACTAAGAAAGAAGAAAGAAACATGTGCATAAAGATTAGAAAATAGATGAAAATGCTTTAAAATATTCAAAGCATTTATTTTTGGATCATGGATAAATGGATACTTTTAATTTATTCCCATATTTTCGGGTTTTGTAAAATTAATATGTAAAAATAAAATAACTTCTAATATTAATACTTAAAGTATTAATACAGCTTTCTCAATGTAGGATCAAGTTCATCACACAGGGCAAAAACATTCTTAACAATATAGTGGGGCCGGGTGTGGGGGCTCACGCCTGTAATCCTAGCACTCTGGGAGGCTGAGGCAGGTGGATTGCTCAAGATCAGGAGTTCAAAACCAGCCTGAGCAAGAGTGAGACCCCGTCTCTACTAAAAATAGAAAGAAATTAATTGGCCAACTAGAAATATATAGAGAAAAAAATTAGCCAGGCATGGTGGCGCATGCCTGTAGTCCCAGCTACTTGGGAGGCTCAGGCAGAAGGATCGCTTGAGCCCAGGAGTTTGAGGTTGTTGTGAGCTAGGCTGATGCTACGGCACTCTAGCCAGGGCAACAAAGTGAGACTCTGTCTCTCAAAAAAAAAAAAAAAAAAGAGTCCATACTTTGCCCATGTCTCTTGTCTGATTCTGACAAGTGCCAATTTGAAGATGGCAAGGCTAGCAGGATTTCACACATGGTCCTCTTAAACCCTCATGCAAATCGTCCAGCAGGTCAAACTGGAATCTGGCCACAGACTGACAGCAGGACTGAATCATTTCCAGTTTTCAGAATTGTCTGCCAGCTGAAATGTGGCTGTAAAAGTCCAAAAGGAGATTTAAGAAAAAAAAATCACAATTTTAGTAAGGCCAATTTGGAAAGGTTTCTAGTAGGAACCAGTGTAACAGTCCCAGCTGCCCTTTAGCACAGGAGGCAGCAATCAGGGCATGAGAAACATTTATGAATTAAGGAGGTATTTTCAGAAATGACAGAAGAACAAGATATAGCAATTGATACTTTTTCGTTAGGTTTAGCAGTATAAATACAATAAACTAAAACACAGGCTGTTCTCTGTGGTCTACAAATCATATTCATATTTATTATCTCTTTCCATTCTCACAGTGGGTGAGGAACTGGGCTGCAGAGAAATTAAATGAACTTGCTAAGCTAACTGTCGAATGTATAAGAAACTCAGGCATGATGCATTAAAACACTCTTAAAGAAGAGCAAGGTGGACTTAGTCTGTCACAGATCAGTACCTTGATAAAGCTGTACTAGTTTAGGCTGTGTAGCACTGGCTTGGGAGAGACAGATAGAGGCATCAGAATAAAGAGCAGGCATCACATACTTGTAGGGACACAGAGGTGTCACAGCTGACCACTGAGGGAAGGCTTGACTTTTTGATAAGTTATTGAACAATTGTTTAACCATATGGAAAAACAATGAAATTGGACCTCTGTCTCATACCTTATAGGGAAACACTTCCAGGTGGATTAAGACATAAGTGTGAAAGGCAAAACTATAAAGATTTTAGAAGTTTTGGTTTAGAAGATGCTTCAATTACCCCAAAACTGTGGCTTAAAACAATCATTTTATTTTGCTTAAATTATATGGGTCTGTTTCAGCGAGGCTCACCAAGCCACAGCCTCTCTCTCTCTCTCTGTCTCTTTCCCTCCTCCACTCTCTCTTCCTCTCTCTCTTTCCATTTATATATATGTACATTTTTTCCTGAATCATTTGAGAGTAAGTTGTACACATAATCTGCCCCTTTATCTCTTAACACTGTGTGTATGTCCTAAGAATAAGGAAATTCTCTTACATAACCTGTGTAATTATCAACTTCAGAAAACCCAAATACAATACTTTAAGTTAAATCTGAATGCACAATATTCTAAACCTAAACAGATTTCTAAATCTGAATACAACAATTTTGTCTACTACAATACAGTGTCAAATACAATATCCAATGCTGAATTCAATACAGTATTCTAATCTGAATACAACACTTTTACCTAGTATAATAAGTATGGACTGTGGCATCCTCAATCTGAATCTGACTTTCATCTAATCCACCATCCACATTCCAAGTTTTCCAACTGACTGGATAATGTCCTTTATAGCAATTTTCTTTTTTCTACACAGGATCCAGTCTAGAAACATATATTGCTCTTAATTGTCATGTCCTTTTAATCTGGAACATTCCTCAGCCTTTCTTTATCTTTCATGACATAGACACTTTTGAAGAGCACAGACCAATTATTTCATAGAATGTCCCCCATTTTTGCTCTGTCTAATGCTGCTTCATGATTGGATTTGGGTTACACATTTTTGGAGGGAACCCCTTCACCTCACTGGTGAAGTGAGTGGCCGAAAGGATTGAAAAGACTGATTAGAAGGGGAGGGCGGGTGTCAGGAGGGCAGGGGCCCGATCATTTGCTATATATCCTTCTGCATTACTTGAGTTTTTAACGGGGGCATATAATTATTTGATACAATTTTTTTAAATCAGGAGAACTTATTGTTGCAAGGTATATTTCGGAGGTAAGCAGGCATGCCAGTTGATTTTCAAATCCTTGGAGTAGGACAAGGAGGCTGGAAAGGCTATGTAGGACAGAAAGGAAGGAATCATTTCTGTCTAGGACAGTAAATCAGTCCCTCTACTTAGGCATCTGCAAACTTTTCCAGTTGGTGTCCTGGGAATCCAAATGTTAAGTGCTTTGAAGGCATAGAGACTTAGCCTCCTTTCTGCCCTGTATTTCCTGAGCAGTATTTCATTGCTGAGCTCATGCCGGTGCGGGAGGACTGCTAATCAACTCTGGGCCATTGATTCTGACGACGCTTTTGAGATTCTTGGGGCCTCCCTTTGGAAGCCGAGTAGGAAGAATGCGCAGAGGCTGCGAGGGTTTTCAGAATCCTGGGAATGGGACCAAGGGCTTTGCCATGGCTACAGTGATTTCCCCGCAGCTCTGGGGAAGCCCTGTCTCAACAAGAGTGCTGATACATTTCCCCTAGTTTCCAATGTAAAGCTCTGCTCACTGAGGCTGGTATTCACGGGATTCTATCAGAGAGCACATAGGCTCCGTCACCCCGCCGTGTGGTGCACGATCACCTTCAGCTAAACTCTCTGATGCTGCTGAAGTTTGCTGCTCTGGAGAACTTCTGTTGCTTTGTTCTGCCTAAGTAAGTGCGCCAGTTTCCCTTTGCTATCACCGACGACCACCGTCACCAGACTTCCCACTGGTAGGGCTCCCTGATATGCAAAGGGTTCGACAACCTTAGGACTGAAAATGCTGGTCTCCCAAGTTTATTATGTCCTTTCCCATATTTGTTACCTAGGTGAGAATAAAACCATATTCATGTCAACCATGTCAACAGATGCAGAGACCTCCTACAGAAACACCTCTTCTTATCCTTGTCTATCATCCCGAATTACTTCTGCACAAGATACCTGTTGAAAGGGAACTGCCCATAACACGCACTGTTCTGACTTCTCCAGACTTCCTCCCCGCAGCTCTTCCGCCAAGTCCATCCAAGGCCAGCGGCCTAGTCTCCCGTTTCCACCACAAATAGCACACTGGCGCCACCTGTTGGCAAACGTGGTTGATCTGCCTCCGCGCAGAGCTTAGTATCATCCTTCTAAATCCACATTTGTATGTAGAGAAATTTCTGTTTTGCTAGCCTCGGCCTCTAAATCAAAGAGTTTGTCTCTACTTTGACCGCTGATCTCAACTCAGGCTTTGAAATGTCTTTGTCCGCATAATCATCCTGTTATGCACCCCTCCCACCACTGCAGAATTTGCCATCTCATAATGACATTTTAGGACTTCTCTTTCATTCCTTTCTCCTGAAGATAACCTACATCAGCGGTCGCCAGTTTTTTTTGGCACCAAGGACCGGTTTCACGGAAGACAATTTTTACACGGACAGGGGAGCGGCGGAGGCAGAGCTCAGGTGGTGATTCAAGTATGGGGAGTGGCTGTAAATACAGATAAATACCTGTAATACCTCCTGCTGTGGGGATTGGGGGCCGCAGGTATACAACATGATGCTTTGAAATATGTATACATTGTGGAATGGCTTAATCGAGCTAATTAACATAGCATTACTTCACATACTTATAATTTTTGTGTGTGATGTGAACACTTAAAGTCTACTCTCGGGGATTTTCAAGCATACATGTTATCATCATGTTGTACGATACATCTCTGGAACTCATTCCTCACATGGAATTGAAATTTTGTATCCTTTGACCAGCCACACTTCCTCTTTTCTATTTCTCTCTTTAACACACAGTCAGTTTTGGGCAATGACTAAAGTTTCATTCAATCCTGAGCAAAAGAATTAGGGATGCAGTTGAGTGTGGGAGGTGGGCAGATGCTGAGATCTCCTTTAATGTCATGTGTAGGGAACCCCTGCAGGGCCAGGGATTCCAGAACAATTACCAACGTAAGCCCAATATTGCAAGGGAGTGTGTGTGTGTGTGCACGTGCTGGGCGCAGGCGTCCTTTCATTTTACCAAGTCATACAATGAAGAGTCCTTCAGGAAATTTCTGATTGGACCACTGCTGTCAAGAATCACATCTTCCTGAACATCTTTTACTTCAGCCGTTGCTGCAGCAACTGGTCTTCCTGCTCTGGGGCTTCCCTAACTTTGAGGTGTGCATACTGTGGGATCCTGCCTGGCACTTCCACCTGTGTGACGCAGAAGGACTTCTGCAGGGAAGTCCAAGCACACAAGGCCGCTCGTGACCACTGGGAAGGATCCCTGTGATAAATGCTCATCTTCCACCTCTATGATGGAGAACCCTGAAGTCACTCTACACAGCAAAGTGAAGGTCTTGGTGGGACCCAGCCCTGCTTCCTCTCGAGGTGACAGACTGGAGAGGGAACCTTTGCTGGGCATTCCATCCTTCCCATCTCATGCTATTCTGCACCCCCCTTCCTGGATCCCCTCCCAAGCCAAGACACGTGCCCACAAGCTTGGTCTCAGGCAAAGCCTGAGTAGGGTGTGGGGAAGGGTGGGAGGATAACAATCCTAGCCATGACAGAAAGTATCACAGAATCGGAAAGAACCAATATGATCTAAAATCCTATCTGCACAGACAAACTGGTTTTACTAAATTCGATTTTGTAAACAAAGTTTGAATCCAATCAAACTACCAGTTTTGTGAATCCAAATGATATACAGTCACTGTGCCAATTTTTAAAAGATGATTTTAACAGTGTGTATGCTTGGCTTGAAAATATTATGAGGGTCAGTTTGTCAGTTTCTCCATGTATTTCTGTCAATTTTTGCTCATATGTTTGGAGTTATTAGGTGTATGCAAGTTAAGAATTCTTAGGTCTTCCTGGTGAACATTTATAATATGTATTATAGTTTCCCTCTTTTCCTCTTTTCTTGCAGTGCATTTTGTCTGATATTTAATTCATATTTATTTGGTAAATATTTTCTGTCCTTTCATTGTCAACATTCTCAAATATGTTTTAAGTTTAGGTACATCTTTTGATGAGTATATAGTTGGGACTTTAAAAAATCCATTCCATTAATCTTTGCCTTTAAGGAAAGAATCTACTCCATTTACATCAATTATAATTGTTGACATTTTAAAATTTATTTTCACGACTTTAATTTTTGTATGTATTTAAATTTTTGCTACCTTTTCTTTGTTTCTTTTAAATTTGTTTCTCCTTTATTTTAATCTTTCAGACTACTCAGAGTTTTCTTATTCAGTTTCCCCCCTACTAGACTAGAAGTTATATATTCTGCTTTTGCTTGTGGTTAATCAAACATGCATAATAAATTTAAACTTAACACTATCCTGAACATTAAAAGAATTATAGGATGCTACTTTTGATTCCCTCATCATTTTCCATGCTCTTGTTGTTCAGGATTTTGCCTCTATCTTGTTTCTTTAACCCCATGAAGCAGGCATTATTGCTGTAATTTCATGTCACTAATGTTCCTTTAGACTTACCCCTGAGTGTCACAATTTCTTTGCTCATTGTCCTTCTTCCACTGCAGACCTTTATTTGAGGTAATTTTACTTTCACTAAAATAATTCTTCAGTGAGGGTCTAGGGTAGAAAACTATTAGTGTTTGTCTGAAAATGTATTTTGTACTTGAAAAATGACACTAATGATGCTATTCAAGGTTGACAATTATTTTCCTGAAATACTTTGAAGATATTACTCAACTGTCAGCTGTAAAGTCTAATTACCATTCCTATGTAGGTAATCTGTCTTCTCTCTCTGACTGTTTTTAAGACTTGCTGCTTGTCTTTGGTTTTTGACAGTTTTGCTATGATGTGTATAGGTGCTGCTATATTTTTTTAACTTGCTTGGAATTTGTGTACTTTCTGAATCTGAGCATCATCTTTCATTAAGTCTGGAAATTCTGTAGCTCTTAATTCATTGAATATTGCTTCTCCCCATTCTTTCCTTCTGAAATTCCAAGTGTGTGTGTTTATATTGCATGTCCCATGTCTTCCATCCTCTTTTCCAGATTTTCTGTCCATTTGACCCTGTGATATAATTTCTATGTAATGTAGAAATTCAATTAATTCATAGTAATTCCTGATGTGATGTTTGAACATTTCTCACGATCTTATTTTATATTTTCCAACTTGCCATCCCCACACCACCCATTCCTGTTTTTATTGACCAAATTTTTAAATTTTTTATTTTATTTTTCACTCTAATCTCATGACAGATTCTGATCAACTTTTGTTTCATTTCTTTCACCGATGGTTTGGAAGTTACATTCTTTTTAGTTTTCTAATAATTATGCATAAAAGTTAAACATACATAATTAAACATGTTTCTATCAATATCTAAAGTTACCTGGCATTTATTAATATATCACTCCCCCATCCAAGACAAGAAGTTTTGCAAGGCTTTTCTTTCCTCTACCCTTACTTTCTCCTAATTCCCAGCCAAAGAATCTGCTGCTTTCCCCAGAGCCCTTCCTTCTGTTCCCATCTGCCCTGTCAAGCCACTTCAAAGTCTGCATACATTTTGAGCTATATTTTTTTTTCTTTGATTCCACCCTGTTTGCCTGCCATCTGCCAGGGCCTCCACCTCAGAATTTCTCCTTAACCAAGGGATTCAAGTTTTACCAACGTATCACTTTTAAATAAATCTATTTATTTATTAATAAATTTCATGCACATTGTCTACCACCTGGATTGAATATTCATCTCTGCCGTTTTTATAGATTTCCAGTCTCCTTAACCAGAGTATGGGTTCCTTGAGTTCGGGACTGTCGTATTGTCCTGGCCATAGTCAGTTTGCATTGATCAATCAATCAATCAAGACTTTCCCAAAGGGCTTCATTGTTAAGGAAATGCTCCTTTGCACTGTATTCTTTTGGTTAACTTGTCCCGTAGAACTGCGGTCCACAATCCCCCACCTCTACAGATTGCTACTGGTCTGTGGCCTGTTGGGAACTGGGCAGCACAGCAGGAGGTGAGCAGCGGGCTGGTGCAAAGCTTTATCTGTATTTACAGCCGTTCCCCATTGCTGGCATCACCGTCTAGCTCCACCTCCCCGCACCCCGCGACCCCGTCTGTGGAAAAATTGTCTTCCATGAAATCAGCCCCTGGTGCCAAAAATGTTGGGTACTGCTGCAGAATATTACAAGCATCACACTGCTTAGACAGGATGGAAAGTAGCTTCAGAGTTACCGTACACTTCCATCGCCAGGTGGCAGTGTTGGCCAGCTTTACAATTTCTCCAACGTTTGTGCTGTAAGAAACTTACCGATAATATTAGCTCCTGAGCAATAAATACACATCCTTCGGAGTCCCCAGCTGGTGTGTACATTCGGCTTCCTCTGGGGCTTTATGACGGAAGAAGCCAGTTTCTATACACTGGCAGCACGGTGGCCACGGCTCAAAGTTCTTACAGCTTTGCCTTTGGAATGACCTTCTCGTGTCCCTGTGATCGCAGAGACTGAGCTCTGGAGCACCACTGAGAGTGCTGTGACGGCATAGGTGCTGCTGCCACAGCAGGGGACTCCCTCAGGAGAGCAGCTCTGAACTGGGGGAACGGGGTAGAGGGGTGGGGGGAAGCGGGTCGGGAAGTTGAGGGTCTTGCTAGGGGCCCACCCCACTTTGCCTCTGCAGGCCTGGCAAGTAAGGGATTGGTATTCCTGGGTGTCAGTGACTCTCATGGTAGCTTGCTTGACAACTGTGGGCTGCGAGAGTCCCCTGGGAAATCTTTTCTGTGGGTTTGAGCATGGATGTTGTCTCTGGCCTTTCGTGCCTGTGTAGGGCCAGGGCGAGTTATTAGGAGTCACTGGGAATCGGTGTTGCTGGAATTGAGTCAGCACGATGCTAGAGCTGAGTGGGAGCGCACCCCACCACAGAGCCTGGCTGCTGTGCGCCCCGCACCGCCCCCAAAACGGTGCAGAGTGGAGGTTCGGAGCTGGGGCAACTGCAGCTCCGGGGAGCAGGCTCGCCTATGGGGTTGGGCTTCCACTTGCGTCTCTCCTTGCTCTTGGAGGGTCCACCTCTCTTGTCGCCTGCTTTGCTGTGCGTTGTTGGGTTAACCCGGCAGAGTGGGCCACCTGCAAGCCCACAGCGTGGTGCGCCGCAGCTGCGGCAGTGTGGCCGTGGGAACACCGCCGTGGCCTGATGGACTTGCACGCAGCCCCCGAACGGCATCGCCACCTCTGAGCTCATGGGAGCGCGGGAAACTGGAGCCCTGTCACCTCATGCAGCCACTCCTAGACTCCCAGATTTTGGGTCTCTCCTTCCTCAGATCCTCTTTAAAGCTCTTGTTACGGGTTTTTTGTTTTGTTTTGCCTTCAGCTATTTGAACTGGTGTCTGTCTCCCCCTTGCCCCCTTCCCATCGTGACCTAGCTGGGCGCAGGGACTGTAACTGGGCCATGCTGTCGGGCTGACAGCCCTCAGCTCCGGGCGGAGCAGACGGGAGGAAACCGCAGGTATACTTTGAGCATCCTGGAAAAGAAGGAGAGGGGCGGGAGTTGAGGGGGGACTGGGGTAGATGTGGGGTGGGGGCGAAGGGAGAAAGGAAGCGGACAGGAAGAGGAAGGCATGGAGGGGAGAAGAGGCAGCGGAGGGCAGCACTGACATCACCGTGGACAGGTGGGGACTCTATCAACAGGACTGTTTCTCAGGGCATCTGGGGCCGACCGCTCCTGCAGGGGTGGCAGGAGCTATGAGGGCAAACCGCGAGGCGATGTCAGTGGACACCCCCTTAAAGATACTAAGTTAAGAAGCTCTGGAGGCAGGAAGCTGTGGCTCCTACCTGCCAGCTGCGTGGCCTCGGGTGAGCTTCCGTCCTCCCTGGGCTAGTTTTTTCATGACGTAAAGTGAGGACAAGAACATCTATCTCTGCAGGTCGTGAGGGTCAGTAATCATGGCTGTATTATGGTCTTCGACTTCAACATCAGTGCTGAGACAGAAGTTAAGCCTAGGTTTCCACCAACACTCCCCAAGCGCTTCCTACGCCGGCAGCCTCTGCCTGCCAACATGCTGCCCATGCTCAGTGCCAGAAGACTCTTCAAGTTGAAGCCAGAGGCTTTTAGGGGAGGAAATGAGACTAGCGCTGCCATGACAGCCAGCTGCCCCCACCAAACCTCTGACGGCCCCACGGGAAGCAGCTCTGTGGAGGAGGAGAGTGGTGGGGGGTAGGGTGGAGCTCAACTTTGTTCTAGTTCTGGGAGAGTTGACCACTGGCTGCCAGGGGGGTGGGAACAGCAGGGATGACCTCCAGGTTGTCTCTTGGGTAACTTGGGCAGCAGGAAGTGCAACTCTTCACCACTTGGTCGGTTCTGAAGTGTTTTATGCGCACACAACCGCTTCTGATCCAACTAGCAGGAAACAGGATGTTTTAAATAGAGTTAATTCTGTGTACTTTTTTCATTGTAATAGAATCGAAATGTAGAAAATGAATGTAGTAGAAAGAGGGAGACGTCACCCATGCACTCCCTACAGGGATGGTTCCAGGTGCCGGGGATACAGTCATGAGCAAAGCAGATGGCTACTCTGCTCTCCAGAGTTCCTTCCTGGTAGAAGGCAAGAAAAAATAAACCAAGAGCTAATATATAAGAGCTCAGGACTCCCTGGGACTAGGGCAATGAGGGGTGGAAGTGTGACTTTATTTAGGTGACAGAGAAGGCCTCCTGGATAATGGGATGTTTGATGAACCCTGAAAGAAGTGAGGGGCATCTATGTGAGCATCTGGGCAGAGCAGTCCAGGCAGAAAGGGTGGCTCAGGCAAAGGTCCTGAGGCAGGAGCCTGGTGTCAGGAGGGACAATTGGAGGCCAGGATGGCTGAAGCTGGTGAGTGAGGAGAGAGCAGGGGGAGATGGGGACCTGGGGCGATGAGGCTGGATCAGGTAGGGCGGTGCTGCCCAAACTTGAATGTGCACACAGGTTCCCCAGGGACTTGTTAAAATGCAGATACTGATGTAGCAGGTCTGAGACGGGGCCTGACATTCTGCATTTCTACAAAGTGCCCAGGTGATGCCAATGCTGCTGGCCCATCCGCCACACTATAAGTAGTGAGGGTGTGGCCCTGTGGGCCAGGGTAAGAATTTGGCCTTTATTTTGAGGGAAGTGGAGAGCCTTTGATTGCTCCAAGTCACACAGCAACTTCATCTGACCTGTGTTTCAAAGGCAGTGCACTGGCTGCTGCTTAGGCTGTAGAGGGTGAGAGGGAAAGCAATTAGAAGCTTGCCAAATAATCCAAAAAAGACATGGGTGTGGTTTGACTGGGGAAGGGAGAGGGTGGTGATGAGGAAAGAGTCCCTTGCTTCAGATATTCTGAAGGTGAGCCTCCAGGATTTGCTGACAGATTACATGTGGAGTGTGAGAAGAGGCATCTAGGGTGACAAGGGTATACATTCAACCAAGCAAATATCATTTCCATTGACTGACATGGAAGAACCCCCAGGACGTGATATTTGAGATGTGAGTTCGACATTTGAATACAGGGCTGAAATTTGGAGGCAAGATCCAGGCTAGAAAACTCAATTTCAGAGTCAGAGAATAGAGAGCTGGCTGCTATCTCCTAAGGGGTAGAAGAGGGGAGGTTTGAGGACTGAGTCCTTGGACACTATGACTCCTGGAGGGCAAGAATATGGAAAGCTGCCAGGAAAGGGGCTGAGAGGCAGAGGCCAGTGAGTCACAGGAGAGCCATGCATTTTTTTTGTCCCAGTTATTTTATCCATTACCTACTGCTAACAAACCATCCCAACATTTAGTGGCTTAAACACCAGTTTATTTCTTCTCATGATTCTGTGAGTTGACTGGAGGGTTCTTTTGCACCCCAGGTGTTGCCTGGGATCACTCATGAGGCTGCCTTGCTGGGGTGAAAACATCCACCACAGCCTCACTCCTTT
This sequence comes from Lepilemur ruficaudatus, assembly GCA_963574885.1. Lineage (NCBI taxonomy): Eukaryota > Metazoa > Chordata > Mammalia > Primates > Lepilemuridae > Lepilemur > Lepilemur ruficaudatus. Next base: position 10,253 of record CAUYRT010057021.1, on the reverse strand, counting down.
CTGGGACTTGGCCCTGGCTGTGGGCTCAAGTAGTTCAGTTCTCTTCATGGGTCTCTCCTTTGTGAACTAAAATAAAATTTTAATGCTCACTCCCCCAACTGGTTGACTAAATGGACCCCCTCTTGACCAAAGGAATATCCTAAAACTAAATTGCCTGCCAGGAGGAAGGAGGTCAGACATGCCTTATCATGCCCCCCTCCCTTCTTGGGGACATCTTTTGTAATCCATTAACAGGCCTAAGGGTATACAAGACAAACCTGCAGGTCCTTAATTTACACAACAAATCTATGTCCTGGTGGCTTATCTCTGATAACAGTTCCTTATGTTGAAACATTCCAAGCCCTTAGGCAAAGCTTCATGTCTTTAACCAATCACAAGCCAAAGAATCTTTAAACCCACTTATAACCTGTAACACCCCTCCCCACCCTTCCGAGATGGCCCACCTTATGGGGCCAAACCAATGTATGCCTTCCACACATTGATTTATAACTTTACCTGTATTCCCCGTCTCCCTGAAATGTATAAAACCTAACTGTAACCCAACCATAGTAAGTCCACTTGCTCAAGGCTTTTTTTTTTTTGAGACACAGTCTCACTCTGTTGCCTGGGCTAGAGTGCTGTGGCGTCAGCCTAGCTCACTGCAACCTCAAACTCCTGGGCTCAAGTGATCCTCCTGCCTCAGCCTCCCAGAGTGCTAGGATTAGAGGCGTGAGCCACCACACCTGCCGCTCAAGGCTTCTTGAGTGTGGTTCCGGGTCATGGTCCTCAAATTTGACTCAGAGTAAATCTCTTTAAAATTATTTTACAGGGCCTGGCGCGGTGGCTCACGCCTGTAATCCTAGCACTCTGGGAGGCCGAGGTGGGCGGATCGCTCAAGGTCAGGAGTCTGAGACCAGCCTGAGCAAGAGCGAGAACCTGTCTCTACTAAAAATAGAAAGAAATTAATTGGCTAACTAAAATATATAGAAAAAATTAGCTGGGCATGGTGGCGTATGCCTATAGTCCCAGCTACTTGGGAGGCTGAGGCAGAAGGATTGCTTAAGCCCAAGAATTTGAGGTTGCTGTGAGCTAGGCTGGTGCCATGGCACTCTAGCTGGGGCAACAGAGTGAGACTCTGTCTCAAATAAATAAATGAATAAATAAAATAAAATAAAATTATTTTACAGAATTTGGCTTTTTTTCCCCCCACTGACACCTTATAGAAAGCTAGCCCAGCTTCTGCACAGGGTGGCATCTGGGTTCCAAGAGAGGAGGAGCTGGAGCTATGGGGCCTCTCAGGGCCTAGACTCAGAACTGTCAGAGCAGCCCTTCCACCAGGTTCTATATGTCCAAGTGGTAAGGCCAGCCAGGTTTCTCCTCTTGGTGGAGCTGCGCGACACCGCATACACACGAGGGTCAAATGTTGGTGGCCATCTTTGGGACCACCTGCCACAGGAACTTTCTCTATTTACAATTTTATATATGCTATTAAAAATGGGAATTTAGGCCAAATGTTAGGCCAAAGTTAGGGGCACTGAGTACTAGTCTGCTCTCCCTTAGCCAACAGTTAGCTCTTCAGTAAGTCCTTTCATCTGTTTGGGCTCAGTTTCCTCATTTGTTCCACCAGGAGGTTGACAATTGGCAGAGGTTGATAGCACTTGATGACTTTTAAATCAGAAAATGCAGGTCAAGTGCTTGGCACCGTTCAGGGCACATATAGTGCTGGTGATTGTCAGTTTTTCCAGCCTCACAATCTTCCATTCTCTGGCAGGAAGCAGCATTCCGCACCTGTGGGGGGTGGGATGGCTGGCCCAGGCAGGGGCTCCTCCAAAGGGGAAGGGAGGCTCTTTGCTTCTCCACACCTCACATCTAGCAAGAAGGAAAGCTCTTTCCCATGCAAAGAACTCAACAAACCAGTTTTCCAAAATCTCTCTTCCCCTGTGTTTACTTTATCATGTGTTTACTTCTTGGGTGTTGAAATATTTAAGTACCTGGTAGAGACCAGTTTCGTGTCAGTTTCCTTTTATCCTTCCTGGCTCCACAACAGCAAAAACACCATTTTCATTATTGAACTTATTATGCACCAACTCAGGGGTAGACGTTTTACAATTATTTAATGTATTCTTTTATGGCACCTCCAGAGAAGGAAGCATTATTCCAGTTTGCCAAAAAAGGAAAATGAGGCACAGAGAAGTTAAGGAACTTGCCCAAGAACTTGCCCAGAACTAGAAATGCCAGGGTTTGAACCCAGGTTACAGATGCTGGAGCAATTGGAGAAAGTGCGCATGGCCCCAAATCAGCCAAGTTTAGAGGCAACGTTTGCTTCCCTGATAAACTATTCCCTCTGTGGACTCAGGCCTCCACAGCCCCTGGCTTGAGGTTCACCCCCCCCACCCCCACCCCCACCGCCAGCCCATTTAGCCTGCAGTAGAGGGTACAGGCTGGCAAAGCTGGGGGCGGTTGCTCTCAGGAGCGTATAAAGGGATTAAAACTTTGGCTTCGGCCTCTGAGATGCTGAGCTGACCTCTGGCCCTCAGACCCATCTGTGCGCTTGGCTCCACCCGTCCTTTCCGTTCTGTGCCGGCTCCTTCCCATCCCAGAGGGGCCCGCTTCCCAGGCCCTGAGTCCGCGTCCCAGGACGCATGAGCCTCTGCTCTTGCCAGCTTGGCGCAGCTGTGGGGGCTTGAAGAAGAGCGCACAAACTGAAACCAAAACAGCCCGACGCCAAGGAGCGCCAGGGCGGGAGGGCAGAGCAGCGGAGCGCGTCACGACCCCGCCAAGGCCCGGGACCCCGCTCTCCCTGCGCCTCCGCTCTCCCCTGCGCCCCTTTCCCAGGCTGCTCCCCTCTTCCTTGGCTGTCTCCTCCTACTCTACCGCGGGAGAAGAAGGGGTGGGGACGGGCAGGCTCCAGATCTGGAAGGGGCCCCAGATCAGTGGGCGGTGGCCGGAGGGCGGAACGGGGGCGGGGCCCGCAGATACCGTAAGGGGCGCCCCCCTCTCGCAGCACAGGTTGGGGACGCACAGACTGCCTTGGGGCGTCGGGCTAGATGGCGGTGCGCAGTCTGGGCCGCGGCGTCGGGCGGCTGCTGGGCAGCCTACGCGGGCGCTCTGGGCAGCCGGTGCGGCCACTGCGTGGGATGGGCGCGCCTCGCCGGGGGGCCTCACGGCTCTCCGGCAGCGCCCCTGCAGCCGCCGCCGCCGCCGCCGTGCAGCCTGGCTTGTACCCGGTGCTGAGAGCGCAGGCAGCCCGGGAGCCGGCCGCCTTCTGGGGGCCCCTGGCGCGGGACACACTTGTGTGGGACACCCCCTACCATACCGTCTGGGACTGCGACTTCAGCAATGGCAAGATCGGCTGGTTCCTGGGAGGCCAGTTAAACGTGTCTGGTGAGTGGACTTCGGGGCATCCAGGACGCCCGCAACTCACGCGTCCTCAGGGGACTCAAATGAGGGGATTCAAAGAGTCTCCCGCCGGCGGCAGCCGTCCCGGGCCAGGCTGATCACAGCAGCGTCTTGGCAGAGCCCTACAGGGCCCCCTCCTGCAGTATTCTGCACCGCTCACTCTAAACCCTGGCTCCAAGTCACTCCCGACACGCATCCACCGGACCCCAGAGGCTCCAGCCCCTGGCCTGCTGCACTCTGGCGCCCCGAATGCACGTTTCCAGCTCGCGTCGGCGCCTGCAAAGACCCAGCGGCAGTTCGAGATGCTCAGCTGCTGGCCTTGCCCCAGCGCCGCCCCTCGGTCCGCTGTCTCCAAAGTTTAATTACGGGGGTGCACAGCGCCGCGGGGCGCCAGCCTGCGGGGACTAGCGGGCGACACTCGAGAGCCCAGGAGTGGGGACTTTCCCATTCCGGTTCCCGGGGCTGGAGGGAAAAACCGAAAGCGTGTGGCGGTTGTCACAGCCAGCTCCTCTGCCCGGGGATCCGCCTGGGGACAAACCCACGTAAACAAAAGGAGTTGTGGCGGGTGGCTTAAGGAGGAGAAAATCCGGCCCAGCAGCTGGAATCTGTGACCTTGCTGCTGGGGCTTGTGCACGGGAAGGGAATAACAGCAGGCCTCCTGTTCTCAGCCTCAGGGAACTGCCCCAGAGACGCACGGCCCGCTTTAGACTGGTCGGGCTTGAGACGCCAGGAAACCACCCCCGGCAGCCGGCCAACCGTCCGGAATCTGCTGAGCCTGAATCCGCTGCTGTTCAGTTACGATTTGGGGTTGGGGGCCTTACACTGAGCCCTGGCCCCAATCTAAGTAAAGTGCTGACTAGGCGACCGGGGGAAAGGCACAGGAACTGCAGGCAGCGGCCACACTGGGGGTGGGCCTCGGGAGGGGCCTAGCAGCCTGGGCGGATCAGAGGGGCTGTGGTCTGTCTGGGAGGTCACAACCGGTTCTGGGGAGTTTGGAGGTTGTTTAAAAAAAGGACCTGAAGGTCTTCACTCAGCCTTATGCCCCTTCCCAAGGCTGGAGCTTGGAGGTGGCCTCTCTGTGACACCCTGCCCATTGTCCCTGGTACTCTCCTCTCTGAGCCTCAGTCTCTTCATTTTTAAACTGGAGCAATTACTCTCTGCTGTTAGGCTGTCTGTGAGGACAGTGCTGGAAGGCATGGAGCCGGCCCAGCACTAATTAGTGATCAATAAACATTAGCAATTTTAGTTTGTTACCTTCAGAAATGCCATAAAATTATAGGTAGTATCTTGCAGTTTTTTTCAAACAAAGAAACTTAAAGGAACTTTGGAACAAAATTTTTTTTTGTATTGTGTATCACTTTGCTGGTTTAATTAAAATGAGTCACTTACTAAATGTATTTTCTTTAAAATTGAGTTAGCAGCAAGTATTCCTTGAACTAGTTGGAAAAAAACCCAAACCTTTCAGTCTGCAGAGTTGGTGGAATGTGCCCTTGAAGGGGACTAGTGCAGCTTGCTAAAGGACAGAGTCAGAAAGTGTGCAGCTCCTTTGGGAGAGGCCAAGGCCATAGCTGGCTGGTGCAGAGTTGCAGCCTCACTCTCAGATAAGACAATGGGGCGGGCCTCCCGGGGCACACAGCAAGGACTTTGTGGGCCTCAGGAGGTCAGGGTTGGGGTGTGCTCAGCAAGCAGTTCTTCTGCCTCCTTTCCCTTCATTCATTGCTCCTGAAGATTCGGCCTTATGGCCACCTTAGCCAGAAAGTGAGCTTCTGAAAACTGACTTGTAGAAAAGCAGCTTTCAGCAGCTTCCTCAACCTGAATGTGCATGCCCCCCAGCCCCCAACTGTCAGCACTGTCTCTGCCCTTCGCCAGTGTCTGCAAACCACAGAGGTGACAGTATGAAAAAGGGCCAGACCTGGCCACGACTCCCCTGGGAGTCCCCGACAAAGTTATGGGATGGATGGGGGTGTTTTGGCCTGATCTGTCTTGTGTGATAAAGTCAGTATGACGGTGGCTTGCTCCAAAGGAGCATCACTCTTGAAACTCCCATTATCCCTTCAGGAATATCTATACTGTTAGGTCTGGAGCGGAGAGGGAGACACACAAAGCCTCATGTGTAACAAAATGCCGTTTATTTGAGCATCTGGGTGCAGATGGGTGGAGGCCAAAAAAGCATCCACCCTGAGGGAGGGGAAAGCCTTGGGTTTTATCGAGGGTTCCTTTGTGTGTGGGGGGGTGAGTACCTAGGCCAGAACAGCCGCTGCAATGAAATTTTTAAACAACCAATTTCTGGGACCCCTGCATCTGTCTCGTCCTGCAGAGATAAGGGAGGCAGGTAGTTCCGTCCTTATCAGAGGGAATGGGAATAGGAATGCCCGCATCTGTAGCTGTCTGTTAGATTTTATGACCTTCGGGGACTCTCCAGACTCCTGTGGCTATTGTTTTACAAGCCTAAGTTCTCCATTAACCGCATTCTGTCCTGCATTCTGTTTATACATACTTTTCGAGTTCCTACCTGGAAGAAACCTAACATATACATACCAGTGGCCCTTGCGGTGTAGTCCACAGACCAGCATCATCATCATTACCTGGAAACTTTTTAGAAACTAGTTGTAGGGCTCATCCTAGACACCTGGAATCAGAAGCCCTGGGGGCGGGGCCCACCTATGTTCAACAAGCCTTCCAGGTGCTCCAGGTGCACACTCAGGTTTCAGAACCACTGACCTGTGTACCACAAATCAGGGCAGATGGAGGCACTTCTAAAACAGGCAAAACCTGGATTAGTGTGCTGGAGATGGCTCTATTAAACAAACAAACAAACAGCAAACAAACAGTGGTGTGTGGGTGGTGCAGTACAGTTTAGTGGTTCCAGGTGCGCCTTAGAATCACAACTTGGTTTGATTTCTTGCTTCCTCATCTGTAAAACAAAGAGTGTGTAACAAAATGCTGTTCTAGTCACTGTTGTTGCATATCAAACCACCCCAAGCTCAGTGGTGCGAGATAGCAGTCGTTTTAGCACACTCACGGGCTTCGTGGGTCAGGACTTTGGACAGGGCCTGATGGAGAGGACTTTGGTTTAAAGATCTTAATTGACATTATTTGCAATTCTGTAATCCAGCAACACTTCATTCCATAAAACAGGGTGAGTGTTTGATGGGCTGAACAGAGGAGGTTGGTTTTATAAATGGGAAAGGACTGAAGAAGACAGACACAGAACAAAAGCAGATTGGCTGTGTCAAAGTCACTTACCTTGTAAAGGTTAAAGCAGAAGGAACTGCCTTAGCACGCCAGCTAAACTGGCATGTTTGAGGGTTTGGCTATGGTCTCACTCTCTTGAGCTGTCGGAAGGTCAGATAAACAACTTGGTTGTGGCTTGGTGGCCTGGGCCTTCAGCATATCCTTTGGGTTTGGTCAGGGGGGCCTGGTGCCAGAGCTCCGTCCACACCAGCGGCCTCCTGTACATTTTATTTACCACTTCTGCTCCCTGATGTCTGACCTTGGAGTCATTTGTCCGCTTCTCACTCCCAAGTCTGTGGCCTGGGTTGGGACAATTTGCAGGCTGGGCTCAGCTGGAACTGTGGCCCAAAGCACCTCACAGGGCTTCTCACAGCATGATGGCTGGGCCCAGGAAATGTCCTGCAACCCAAGGTCCAAGAGACCAACACAGAAACTATTAGGCTTTCTCTGCCCTGGGAAGGTTATCTGACTGAACCTGTTTTCTTATCAATGGGAGTATGGGCACACCCATCCCACAGCTGGCATTAGAATTAAATGAGAAAACACTTGTAAAGCACTCAGCATTTTCCTTAGCACATTACAGACTCCCAGTCACTAGCCATTTGTTATTTATTAATGAAACATGTGAGGAGGCTGTGACTTTGAACTTGGCCTTCAGCAGTGCTGCTAAGAGAGCTATGCTTCATCTGACATGGACCACATGGATTTGCATCTGATCAGCCTGGGATCAGTGGGGAGCGGTCTTAGGAATCTGTGCAGGTGGCTGAGAAGGCTCTCAGAGCATCACAGGATCCTGCCAGTCCCGGAGCTCTGATCGCCAGGTGGGGTTATGATGTCAGGGGCTCACTGGGCGGGACAGGTAGAGTCTCCACTCCCTCAGGTGACTTTCTTCTATTGTGTTTGTGTACAACTGCTTTGCATAAGGTTCCTTGGAAAGCCAAGTTCTGAGAAGGATTCTTGCCCACCTTTGAAATTTAGCTCTCTTCGTCGGCCCAACAGATGTTTTTGCCCTGTGGCATAGAAACTCAAGCTGTCAGGAAGTTGCAAATGCAGAACCAGAAGATAATGGCACATGTTGCTTTCAAAACTCACAACTAAGCTCTATTTTCTAAACCCCAAATTTTGAGTGATTTTTTTAAGTGTGTGTAGTCTTACTCAAGCAAGAGTGTAAAAAAACCTATTTTGAACGAAGCATTGAGCACTGAGAGATTTCTTGGATGCTTTTCAGAACATTAATTGCAGGAATAGAAGTCGTTTTACTGTCATTCTCTCCTCTCCATGACATGCCTCCAGTAACTCAGACAGCAGGGGACCTGATGTGGCAAGTTACACACCTTCGCTCATTTTTCTCTCAGCAATTAAAGTAGCTTTTCTACAGTGTTTTAAGGAACTCTAAATGATGACGTGACCCCCAATCTGGAGAGGAGGGTCCCTCCGAGCAGTGTCTGGATTCTCCGCAGTCGTCAGAGGCATGACTTACTTTAAATAGCAGGTGCTCTGGAAAGTTGGCAAATACAATTTTTGTGACTGATGTAATATCTTAAAATGTACCAGGGAGGATTACTATTTAAAGAAAACCCTTTTGTGAATATTAACTCCCTAATTTATTTTGATTAAAATTGGATTTCTGTATGCTGGGTTCACTTAAAGTTGGGGTGTGTGAGGGTAAGGGATGTATTTAAATGGCCAAGAAGAATTCTTGAAAATTCCTACATTAGCATGTGTCATCTTTATAATGAAAACGCAAATGCTCTGGGAGTTTTTTTTTTTTTTTTTTTTTTTTTAACAAAACCTACAACACATGACCCACCCACAGGCATTAGCTAACCACCTGCAGGCTGTGTTAGGACCTGAGCACACACCTGGACTCCGGAGAGTGGGAGGGAGCACCCTGGCTTAGCCTCACTCCGCTCCCAACGGCTCATCCCATCCTCACAGCACCAGTATGGAGGGGTTGGTTGTTCCATTGCACAGATGTGGAAATAAAGATTCCAACTCATATACAAGTTATCAAAAAAAATGCTTGCATTCTAACAAAGAGATGGACCGTAAATCAGCAAATGAACAAATCCACACTGGGGTAACTTGCTTGACGTCTTTGTAGCTGCTGGGGGACAGCATCATAAAGGAAATTCGGGCACATGGCTCCTGCCCTCAGCGACCTTGTGGCCCAGTTGGGGGCGTAGTTAGCACTGTGCCCCAGAGTGGGGCCCAGGGCAGAATAGGGAAGTGTTAAATGGTGTGGGCCACTGAGAGGTGGAACAAGAGGTCCTTGGTCATTGCATGCTGGGAAATTTGGAAAAGGCTTAAATAGGAGGCGAGGTCTGAGCTACACCTTATATTGTACTGGGTCCTTGCCCAACTCTTCTTGGAAATGGAATTTTCTTGTCCCACTGCCCGGTCCTTTGGACTGAAGGTTTTCCCTTTCTAATTTCCTTTTCTTCCCTCTCTTCCTCCCTCCATTCCTTCCTTCTCCTCTTACCTTCTTTCCTTTCCTCCCTCCCACTCTTCCTTCTTTTTGTTCCTGCAGTTGATGCAATAGCAGGAACCATAAATATGTGCTAAAGGCCAACATGTACATGGCATTTTTGGGCCACTGTCCCTCCCAGACCCCACACTGTGCTTTCTCTAGGTGCTCCAGTCACGTGAGCATCAACCACCTGAGCATCGACCACCGTGGCAGTGGCTGTGGGCAAAGGCGAGGGGATTGCATTGCCCCTGGAAACACAATCTGAACCCACAACAGGAAAGTCGCAAATGGCACCTAATTCTTACAGTCACGCCCAGAATCTGGGATCATATACCCACCCGTGGATTAGGAAACTGAGATCTGGATTAAATAACATGTGTATTGTCTATGGTTGGTGGGTAGGACAGGGGCTGAACTCTAGACCTTGAGTTTTTAACTGTGACCTCAGGCTGCCAGCCAGTGAGACTGTGGCCAGATATCCCACAGGGCTAGCAAGTATGTGTAATTACCCAGCCCAAAAGGAAGAGGAAGACCCTCTGGAATGTACATAGAAGTAGATGTGTGTGTGGACACATATACACATGTCTGTCAGAGTGTGGTCCTGGGACTTTGTTTGAAATGCACATGCTCAATCAGGCTGGGGTGGGCCCAGCCCTCTGCCTGTTCACAAGCCCTTCGGGGAGGGGCTCCTGAGGCCACTTAAGATTGAGGAGCTCCACTTTAGGTCAAAGAGAAAACATCTACTTGAGGGACAGAGCCACAAAGACAAAAAGAGGTCTGTTTCCTCCCTTGGGCTGGGGGGACAACCCGGTGCCAGTTAGACCCCAGTGTGCCCCTCCAGCTCAAGGATGTGGCCTTCTGTCGTCCATCATCCAGAGCTTGGTACTTCCTCAGCTCTGTGCTCTGGGTTGGGCTGGCTGTATTTTTTTTTTTTTTTTTTTTTGAGACAGAGTCACACACAATTTGCCGGGCTAGAGTGCCGTGGCATCAGCGTAGCTCACAGCAACCTCAAACTCCTGGGCTCAAGCACTCCTTCTGCCTCAACCTCCTGAGTAGCTGGGATTACAGGCACACGCCACCATGCCCAGCTAATTTTTTCTACATATTTTTAGTTTGACAATTAATTTCTTTCTATTTTAAGTAGAGACGGGGTCTTGCTCTTGCTCAAGCT
>CAUYRT010057020.1:0-33011 GCA_963574885.1 Lepilemur ruficaudatus | reverse complement strand
TTTATTTTCATAAATACAGTAAAGTTTTGAAAAAAAACATTTGAATTTTGGAAAAAAGGAAATATTCATTCAATTGTTCATCAAATATTTGTTATGGAGTACTGAATTTTACCCTGAGGAATACCAAGAATAAATAGACATTTCACCTACCCTTAGATTATTTATAGCATAGTTGAAGGGCTAAAATTTACACCTTAAAAGATAATAATGCAAAAGAGCTTGCAAAAAGCACTAATGAATGTAGTGGATGGACCCATTGGATGTTCAGAGTACATAGAGATCACAAAGGGTCAAAAGTGGGCAGGAATCACTGGCAGACCATAGGAAGATGGTTTGAAGGAAATAAAATAAGACATGCACTTTGAAAAATGTGTATCAGGAACTTTAAAGTTTGGTTGCTACTTTTGCAGACTCAAATGCAGAGGCTTAAGAACAAGAGAGTTTGTATTTTCAGGTGAAAGAAGTTTGGAGCTGTGACAGAATCTGGTTGGAATTATGGCTTGGATTCATGTTCCATGAACTCATTAGAGATTATTATTTCTTCTTTTTCTGCTCTGTACACATGATTTCTATTTTCCAATTTATCTCATGGTGTGATGTGGTTGCTAGAGCTCTAGCCATTCATTGTATTACATTCTTAAAAGCACAAGGATAATACACGGAGTGACAGCATTAAGTTTCTGCTGTTTTGCTTCCTATTCTGTCTCTAGCACATAGAACAATGCCTAGGACAGAGTAAAGGGAGAAAGGAAGGAAGAAGGAAATGCAGGAAAGCAAATGGCATATATTTCCCAACTGAGTATAATTCCTTCTTTCCTGGACATCCCACACTACACTTCTGCTAATGTGTCAATGGACACAATGCAGTCACATGACCACATCTAGCCACAAAGAGGACTGGAAGAAGTAGTAATTACACCGGATGACAATATGCTCAGACAGAATGTACCAAAGTGGAAGGGGGAAATGAATATTAGGATGCCATCAGCAGTCTCTGACATATATAGGTAGAAATGAGAAATTACATATAAAAGACAGGTTTATTTTAGATTTTGAAGGGCTTTGAATGCCAATCAAAGGGGTTGGAGCTTTTTTATGTAGTTACAAAGAAGCCAGTTTATTGTTTTGTTCAGGGGAATCAAATGAGGAAAATGATGTTTTAAGAATATTAATCTGGGCTGGGCATGGTGGCTCACACTTGTAATCCTAGCACTCTGGGAGGCCGGGTCAGGAGTTCGAAACCAGCCTGAGCAAGAGTGAGACCCCATCTCTACTAAAAATAGATAGAAATTAATTGGCCAACTAAAATATATAGAAAAAATTAGTCGGGCGTGGTGGCACATGCCTGTAGTCCCAGCTACTGGAGAGGCTGAGGCAGAAGAATTGCTTGAGCCCAGGAGTTTGAGGTTGCTGTGAGCTAGGCTGACGCCATGGCACTCACTCTAGCCTGGGCAACAGAGCAAGACTCTGTCTCAAAAAAAAAAAAAGAATATTAATCTGGCTTTAGTATTAGCAGACAATCTGTATCAAAAGATTAAGTATCAGCGTGATAATTTAGGAAACCAGAGATAATCTAAATATGAAACATGATCAAGCTCAGGAAGGGAGAGATGATAATGGAACATAGTTTACATTTTTATCATAAAAAGCACCAGCTAACTTTATGACTTGGTTATAGAAAGAAGATAGTATAAATATGTACTTTTAATTGTTCATCTTAAATAAACTGGTCAGTATATTTAGTAAAGTTATCTTCAAAACAAACCAACCAAAATTTGCTTTAATCAATAATTTGACAAAAATAACTATATGTTTTGTTAAATTGTGTATGTGCTCTTGAAAAGATTTCTGTTTCTGCTTTCATTTTTACTGGAGTATAGGAACAACCTGAATTTCACTCATACCATCCCAGTAATTTTGTAGTTTCAAAATAAGAGTAATACATACATGAAAAAATTATTTTTGCATGTAAAAATGAGGAGATTTATACTTATTCAGTAAATAACTTAATGCAATAGTTATGGGACCAAGATAGCAGAATTAGTCATTGACATGTCAACCACAGGGAAAAAATTTGAACAAAATAATTACTTGAATTCTGAAGCTTTTATCTTAAACATTCTTGTGCAGAATGCTCATACACAGTAATACTTGTATTTTGACAAAGAACTTTAAAGTTTCTTTTATTATTGCTCTTGTTATGTAGGTATTATACAATATTTTGTGTGTGTGTTAGTGTCCTTTCATTAAATAATGATATTGAGTAAATTATTTTGATTATTCAGTGTAATGACCACTACAGCATTTATAGTTTATTTTGTTTGATTAGAACATGGAATAAAGAGTAGTAGACAATATCCCTTATACTTATTGTAGAGCATTTCACTTCATTAGATAGTATATTGAAAGGCAAAACTAGACTGTGTACTCAAATTCAATGTCAAATTCTTGGAAAACGCATGTCACTCTGTTCTTTTCTGTGTCGGGTAATTGACCCAGCACTAGCCAGATAAAAGGGCTTAGGATATGAGTACTTTAGACCACATCTGTGAAACTCATGTGTACACTCTGCGTGCCTCTTAAGCTTTTCCCAAAGTAGGAAATGAAATAAACAGAGATAATTATTGCTGCTGAAAAATTCAGTGCTCTGCAAGACAGATTTTATTTTGACTAGTGCATATTACAGTACACTTGTGGAACAAAAGAGAGGCTTAGTGTTTTAGATTTTGTTTCCACATTCTACGTGCCTTGAATATTTTCTGACCCAGGTATAGTCAAATTGCAATAGGGTGTTTCTCCTCCCTCCCCTCACTTTCTCTCTCTCTCTAAAAGGTTTAACACTAAAGGAAAGCATCAGGGCCATTTTCACTTACTTATCAAGTATTTCACCGTTGATTCTAGTTATTTAACCTTTTCTGAAGAAATGTAGTGGCACACACGAAAAGAAAAGAATATCAAAACAGTGCAGAATCCTTTTTTATATCCAGTGTTGATGAGATTGTGGCTAAACAGACACTCTTACAAAGTCATGTAAATTGTTCCAAACTTTTTAATTTAGCAAAATCAATCAAATTTCAACATGCACATAAAATTTGGCCCAGAAACTCTACTGCTGGGAATTTGTCTGTTGGAAGAATTTTCTAAAGTATTCAAAGATACAAGGATGTTTACTGTAGTAGTGTTGGTTTTAGCAAGATAATGAAAAGAATCTAAATGTTCGTTTGTAGGAGACTGATTAAACTAATTTTTGTAGAAGCTGATTAATGAAATAGATGTCTATGTGGTAATAAGGATAGGTGATCATGATGCACATATAAGTGTGTATATATATACACATTCATATATATGTGCTTGGATGTTCACAGAAATTTTCTTAAAGGATACATATGGAAGAGTTAATGGATATTCTTCGAGAGAAAGGGATTCTGGGTGGGCCAGCTGGCAATGTTTATGGGCAGGTGAGGCCTATGGCTGGGGTTTGTGAGGATTGCCATTAGACAGAGCCTACAGAATCCTTGGTTAGGTAGGGCCTTCTGCCAGTGCTTTCCTGTTGAGCATGACTAGCAGGTAGTGCTTCACAGTTGAGTGGGGCTGGTTGGCTGAGCTCTGTGGTCAGGTAAGGCTGCTGTCTGGGCCTCACAGTTGGGCGGATCTATCTGTCTGGGCTCTGCAGTTTGGTAAGGCTTTCAGTTATGGCCATGGTCAGGCAAGGCTGCTGGCAGGGGCCATGGGGCTACCACTGAGACCTGCATGCCATGCTCACTGAGAGCTCCTGCCCGTTTTCTTTATTCTCAACTGTCCCCTGGTGGTCTAGCCATGCGAATTCCCCAAGTGTTTTATGTGAAGCAAGACAGATGTGGGCCACGTAGGTAATGTCCCAAAATCAGGAAAATTGTATATCTACCTTGGTCTCTTTCTCCCACTGGAGAAATTGTGAATCAAGGGGATCCTTCTTGGTTCTGTGTTGCACTGGCTTGGGGGAGGAGCATTTCAGACAAAGAAGGGTGATTTTTATTCTTTTTAATGCATTTTTTTTCCTGCAGTTTTGTGCTCTACCCTGGTGGTGTACCCTACATCTGGATTCTGGAATTTTCATAAAGGCATTTTTGCCCATGGATAGTTGCTAAATTAGTGTTTCTGGGGGGAATTAAGGCAGGGTACCACCTATTTATCTATCTTGTAACATCCTTGATCTACTAGTTTTGCTTTTTTCTTCTTACTTCATCCCTCTGCTAAGCACCTATTCGTGGTTTTGTATCTCATTTCCATCTCTGAATTTATCATTGAGACTAGATGTATCTTTGGTCTTGATCCTTAAATTTTCACAAGTTACGGCTAATATTCTCCAGGTGAATTCAAGTAAACAGCTGCCTCAATGAAACTGACCCCAGGATCCTTGGAATCCTACATCTCCTGGCCTATGGAATGACCCCCTATAGGAATAAATTAAGTAGTTTCTCTGTTTCATGAAAGTGCTCTCAGGGAAAAAATATGGGAAATCAATAGTGTAAATGTAATGTAAATCTAGTATAAAAAAACCCACATAAAAATATGTATGCTTTAAGTATAGCTCTCATACTGAATTCTCTAATGAGAAATAAAAACCTTCAGTTATTTGAAAATTTTTCTGCTCAATAATAGAACCAAGCACTAGTAGCCCGGTTCTGGTCCTACCTCCATAGTATAAAATGCAACAAATTAGATCTATGACTGATTCCAATCTACTTTGAAAATAAGTTTTTTTTCTTAGACTCTGTATTCATAAGGCACTGTGATGTCACTTTCCTATTATCAATCATGTTATCCAGAAATATGAAAACAGGACATCTCAAAGATGTAAATATAACATTTACATCAGACCATCTTTCTTAAATACATACCCTAATAGGCTTTTTAATTTTCCATATTCCTTCTTTAAGGAACATTTGCTAGTAAATTATGTATTACCATTTTCTGCTGGAGAGTTTTATGCATGTTTAGATTAGTCATTTAGTCACAGCTGTTGCAAAATTCTGGTGAGGAAAAGCTACTTATGTCTTTATTATTGTCTGGTGATAATGTCATCTTTAGAAGTATATCATCTTTTTAGCACTCTAGGAGGCCAAGGTGGGAGGATTGTTTGAGCTCAGGAGTTTGAGAGAAGTGTATCATCTGCTGAAGGGATTTTTAGGGCCCTTGGAAAGCACACATTGGTTGGTGATTTGATCCAGTCCCCAAGACAGACTAATATGTAAGTATGTTGCAGGTTTACTGCACCAGACATTTCATAAGATTCTTTCCAAAAGTCATGATAAAGTATTGTTCCCTGTTGTCAACTGGGAGACAATGGAAAAGACACAGACTAACAATCCAAAGAGATGAGTTTAAGATTTAGCTGTCTGTACCTGCGGTGTCTTCTTGGACAAGTTATTTCACCTCTTGGGCTTTGGCTTATGTAATTTATCTGAAGGGATTGGAATCATTTTAAGTTCTGAAATTAACATAAATATAAGTAGTTCATTTATCAATTTATCTTTTTTATTATTTTAACTTTTTACTTATCAGTTTAACTTTTTCCTTCAGGATTAAACATTTAGATTAATTCCCATCACACTTCTATCCATCACACTGTCTGTTCTAGATTGTTTTTAACCACTTAGTTAAACTTTTTATTTATTTCTCAGCAATTTTGTTCAACACATTCTGGGGTTAAGATCTTCTGCTGTATAATACTTGGTATGATTTGGAAAATATTGACTTAACTCAGTATCTTTGGCAAGTCTGAATCACAGATTGCCCCAAGGAGCTGATCAGAATGTATGCAGGTCTCATTCTATTCATGAGCATGTGTGTGAGCACAGATACTGTCACTGGAATATTTGGCAGTATCTGGATCACACAGCATAAAATATTCAATGATAATTTCTTGACGATGTGTTGCTATGGTTCTGCATTTTTTGAGGCTTTCCTCAATTTTACTCAACACTCCCTTTATTCAGAAAGAAATGGATATACAATCCTGGTATTATTATTTATAACAAGAGAGTAGAAACTCCCTACAGAAGAATATGCCTGGCTATAAATAATAGCTTTTTACTTGATATAATTCATTACTGTTAGTATAGAACTTCATTTATATTTTTACTTTTATTATCAATTTTAAATTATCCATCCAGTAAAATGTAAGTGGTTCTTATGTTTTCCCATCTCCCAAAAGAGAATAGGTGAGAGTTTTATACCATGATTTAGTAAAAATTGGCTCCAAAGATGTAGAGCTCCACAGTGAGGAAGGAAAAGGGTTTCCTGCACTATAATGACTTTGAGAGGGAAGTCAAAATTCCAGGCTGTTGGAAGGGAAAGTTTATCTGCAGGAGGAAGTCACTACCTGGATATGCTCAGAGTATCTCAACATTTGGTGCTCTCTCTCCAGTGGAGCCTCTGATCTCTTTCTCCTGTAAGAAGCCCTTAGGTCTTACCTTACAAGGAGAAGTGAACTATCTGTATACTATACAAACTTCTGAAACTGATGCCAAGAAGGAGAAAAGGAGGCTTGAAAAGTCTTTGGAGAACATCAAAGTGCTGTGGACCCTTTGACTGTGAGGAAGCAGCAAAGGCTACTGTCTCCATGGGACCTGTGCAAATTCTGCTGTGACTTTCCTCCAGAGAAGAAGCAGCAACAGACTTTTAGGCTCCCGAAGGTGGTCAAACTACAGCTACAATGAAAAGCTGACCTGGAGGGTTCCTTTCAGATGGTGACTGAGATGCACTTACTTTTGGGAGGCTTTGCTTGTCCCTAAGATGAGGGCCTCTCACCTCCTAAGGCCACTAGGTACACTTTGTTAGGCATGTACACACCTGGGCCGTGACACATCATGTCACTAGGGATTCCAAGGAGATACCCTGAGTTCCATCCATCCTGAAACCTTTGAAAGTCTGGGTCTAGCAACTCTCCGCCTATTCTGGAGGTGTGGAGGAACCAGTGGTGTTTATTTTCTTTTAGAAAGCCGACCAACCAGGCAAGGTTAGAACAACTATGAAACAAAAAGAAGTTTCATGAATATTAAATGTATGACCACATTTCCCATTAGCCCTAATCCAGCACTGTCCACAGGCAACACAGTGTTCCCACACAGGACTAACTAACTTACTGATTTGTAGAAGATTCTCTTTTCTTGGAATAGTAGCTTATGGAAACTATATATATAGATAGATAGATAGATAGATAGATAGATAGATAGATAGATAGATAGTTTTGTGGTTTATCCTACAAGTAATGATTATTTGGCTATACTGCTCTAGAAAGAAAAAAAAATGTCATGAAGGAGGCAACCCTGATGTCACCATGTTGGGTCACCATGTGACAGACAAATGCATAGGCAGTGGAGTCGGATGAGTATAGACTGTGTGTAACTTACTGTTAGTTACTTCAAACAATGAGAGTATTTTGTCTATACTTTGAAAGACAAAATAAATTTCCTATTTGGACTAGCAAGAAAATATTTTGGGTAAGACATAGTCTGGGCAGCAATGGTGGTAGGAAATATTTATAATTCCTATTGCCTGTTTGCTGGTCTTATTTTCTTTCTTTCAATTCTTTTTTTCTCCGTTGCCTGCCTGCCTGCAATACAGTGTGAACATAAGGTCCCAGCTCTCTTGTCACTCTTAGAGAAAAGGTTTGAATAATTGCTAAGGTGTGAGGGACTCAGCATGTTTAAATGAGTAGCTCTCTTTCCCTCTCAGGAATAGTTACAACAGAAAATTAATAATCACACTGTATTACAGGCAGGTAAAGGAGAAAAAAATATCTTAGGCAGTGGGGTTGTATTTTTTCCTTTTAAGCTTTCCTTTAAGATATTTGTATAGTTATTTGTATACACACACACACACACACACACATTTTATCTGATACAGCCCAAAGAACAAAAATCAAGGTATCCTGGCAGGGTGAAAAGTAGATTTCTGAGCGATGTTTTTCCTTTCTCATTCTCATTCTAATCTGCATTACAACAACAGCTCCCTGTTGCTTTTAGTGGCCCTGAGTATCTTAACCTTTGTTGTGAGGGTTTGTTAATCAGGATGCCCCGATACATTCCCTCCTAGCAGAATTGTTGCTTATGCAATAAAAATTTTGAC
The DNA here is from genome assembly GCA_963574885.1 of Lepilemur ruficaudatus. Classification (NCBI taxonomy): domain Eukaryota; kingdom Metazoa; phylum Chordata; class Mammalia; order Primates; family Lepilemuridae; genus Lepilemur; species Lepilemur ruficaudatus. The sequence goes on along the minus strand of CAUYRT010057020.1, from coordinate 24,899 downwards.
ATGTGTACTCTTTTGTAATTCAATTAATTCTCTTATACTTACAAACTCACAAATCTATGGGGAATATGAGTGGGAATTGGGCGATGGTGGAGGCTGGAGTGTTATTCAACTAATCTAACACAATCCTGGAAAAGCCAAGCAGTCGTTCAACAGAACACTGTGAAAAGAAAGTGTGATTTATAGGTATTCTCATCTCATACCACTTCCTGTCAAAAAGGATAATAGCTATTGGGTACAATAAGAATATGAATATTTTGATTCAAAGAATAATGAAAATGGCTGGCAAAACTTATTCTCATTCTAGTAAGTCTGTGGAATGGAATATTTCTGACTATCTTTTTTTGTACATAAGATCCAGAATAAAAACAAATGTTTACAGTGTGCTAAGTACGGGCTAAGTACTATTCTTAGACCTTTATATATACTGATTCACCTAAACCTCATAACACACCATAGGCAGCATGTTTTATGATACTTAATTTCAATATGAGGAAATAGAAACAGGGTGGTTAACTTATGTGGCCAAGGTCACGCAATTGGTAGTGGCTAGAACTCAGACCCAGGTTGTGCTTGTAAAAGCTGTGCTCAGCACCTGCCATTTGTTCATATCTATGAAAAAGAAATTATCAATGAATTAATTACAATAGCTGACATTTATTGAGTGCTTCCTCTGTGCCAGCTGTTCTCTAAGCACTTTGCCTGCGATACCTCATTTAAGTTTTGCAACAATCCTCTGTAGTATCATCAGCTCCATTTGAAAGGCAAAGAAATTAAGGGTCAAAGAAAAAATAACTTGTCCGAGTTACAAAATTGGTAAGAGGGAGACAGACAGGATTCAGGTAATTAGACTCACCCCCTTCACCACTTCTCTTCATGCTCACTGGTTTAGTCAACCATCAACATCTAGTGAACACTCAGGAAGTTCAGAATCAGGCTGACGGGTGTCTCTCTCTTGGGACATGTTATTGCCTAAAGAATGTAGTTCGTCTGATAGCTTGAAGAATGGAGTCCGGGCAGCAGCAGTAAGTAGGACCATTTAAAATCCAAGAAATATGAATATCACATGATTGGTTCTTTGCCATGTATTCCTAATGGCTGCAGATCTAAATCCTTCACTCCTTGCCAAAGCCTTCTTGGACTTATTAGTAATGCTTGAGTGTTTTTCCAAGACGTGCTAAGCTTATTTGTGTAACTATGCCTGTCTTTGTGGATTGGCAGGGTTCACGTGATTCCCCTCAGTGACTGCACTCTTGGGCAATAGAAAGAAGTTAGATTGAGAATTGGTTGTCAGGGACTCTGCCAGGGTGGCCTGATGTCACCTGGGTCCCAGAATCGTCATGTGTCAAACTGTGAGGTTGATTATCTCAGGAAGATCATTCCATTTCTAAAATTTAAATACTTTTTGTAAGAGGTCTGCTAGCACAAGATTTTCCTGACAAATAAGGACTGGTAGTGGTGGTGAAGGAGAAGAGTATGGGGAGGTCGGAAGAGATGGTGTGGTAGTTTGTGGATAAAGACATAGAATGTGAACTCTCTTCCCCCATCCCCAACCCCAGTATGTGAGGACACAGAAAGAAGACTGCCTTCTGCAAGCGAAGAAGAGAGCTCTTACCAGAAATCAAATGGTTAGTACCTTGATCTCAAACTTCCCAGCCTTCACAACTGTAAGAAATAGATTTCTGTTGTTTAGGCCAATAATCATAATAATAATAAAAAAGTAATTTACAAAATAGACAAGGTCATTAGAATGTATTATAGTTTAGGAATGCCAGTATTTGTAGCATCGTCTATAAATGTTAGAATATTACCTATTACTAGACATTATATAAATTGCAAGGAATTAATATGCTTGTGAGGATAAATCATTATTTATTGATTTCTACCATGTGTAAAACACTAGCATATGAATAGTAGCATAGAATGGTGACTGGATCATTGCTTGCCTTTTAAGTGTAAAACAGAACAAACTGTTCTTATTTTGCAACGGGCGTGAATTAACATCTATCTATCCTCCAGATAGTCGTTAGACATTGAAACTAATAATCTAAAACTAATAATCTAGAAACCCTGCAGCACCTCCCATCCAAAGATCTTACAGAAGATGAGAGGCCTCTCAAAGTCAACTTGGCAGCAATCATATCAGGAGGTGGGAGAATGTCTTCCGAGGTCCTTTACTGCTGCTGTTTAACTTCATTTGCAACTTTATTAGATTTTTAAACTTTGATGTACGTAGTAGTGTTGGTACCCATTTAATTTTTTTTCCCTTTTGTTTAGAGACAGGATCTCATTCTATTGCCCAGGCTGGAGTGCAGTGATGTGATAACAACTCACTGTAACTTTGAACTGGCTTTAGCTCAAGTATCCTCCCACCTCAGCCTCCCAAGTACCTAGGATTACAGATCCATGCCACCATACCTGGCTAAATTTTAAAACAATTTTTCTTTCTTTTTTTTTTTTTTTATAGAAACAGAGTCTCACTATGTTGCCCAGGCTGCTCTCAAACTCCTGGCCTCAAATAATTCTCCTGCCTTAGCCTCCCAAATTGCTGGGATTATAGGCGTGAGCCACCTCACCCAGCCCCCATTTTAATTTTAATTCAGTTTACCTGAAGAATAAAAATTATTGAAGTAATTTCTTCCAATTACTGATTTAAAACACTCTTGTCAACAATCTTTTGTAAAGCCATATTACTGCCATAGGCTTTAGACGTTTATTGGTTTTCAAATGTTCTGCCTAAATTGAAACTATTACTGCTTAAATAGAGTCATTTGCTAATTTCCCACAATAGATAAACCAATAATTTGAGAAGTCTGGTGTTATTATTTCATTTGTACCCTCTCTGTAACAGGCTCTCTCCTCTAAATCAAAAGCCCCAACCTCTTCTTCATTTCTTTTTTTTTTTCTTTTCAATAAGCAAATAAAACTAATTCCAAATAGGCAAGGATAAGAGAAAGGTAGCATCGTATAAATAAGCTGAAACTGAGTATAATTAATGAAAGTTACATTTGTAAACATGCAAGTCTACCTTTAATTATCTATCATATATTTTCTTGCAAAAGATATTCATTTGTTTATTCAAGCATAATATAAATCACTGAACATTGCCCAAGTGCTAGGCTATGCTAGGCAAGCGGTATTAGTGAACAACAAATAAGATTACTCCTTCTGGAGCTTTCATACTGGAGGGAAGAACAAAAGTGGACGAGTAAAAATAGTGCCCTGTAAACAATAGATGTGAGCGTGTCAATCAACTAGTCTCCGCATTCAGCTCTACTCTTTTGGATTTCAGTTTCTCTCCTGATATTCCAGGCCCCGTCATAGTCAGCAAGGGCCTTGCGCTCTGCGATCCAGATAGGTTTCTGAACTTACCCTAGTGTCCAATCATCTTGTGAGTACAGAACCCGAGAAAAAGAGACCAAATGAGTGTCCCTCCCTCAAAAGTCCTGCTGGCTTCAGAAAAAAATAACAGAAACTCTATATTGACCTTGCTATCTCTTGTGAATTTGTTAGTTAGGATTAGATGATGCTTGATTAAGGGTGAGCTGTTGGAGGTAGGGATTTAGTGGCATTTATTCAACTGGGTCTGGGCAGGCTAGGTAGGCGAGGTCTGTCTATGAGAGTGGTAGGATCAAATCAAGATGGTCATAGTTAGGAATCAGTATTATAGCCAAGAGTTGAGCAACTGAGTCAAATTGTGAAGACAAGATGAAGACAGGAACTGAGGTTGACAGCTAAAGTCAGAAGAAATGGACAGAGACGCCAAGTTCCAGGGAGTTAGGGAATTTTAAGAATGGTGTAAGAATCCTGTCTCTGTGTCAGAATTCTTCCATGCTAGTCAAAAAAAGCCCATGACACTACATCTGTGAGCAAGACTGATCAAAGTCACTTTTTGATAGCGTAGACATCATTAATAGAAATAGCAGCTAATTAAAAACAACAAAAACCTAAGTTCAAATCGTGGCTCCAACATTAGTGTCACAACAGAAAGGTTAATTAATGTCTCTGAAAATCAGTTTTTTCCGCAGTAAAATGGGAATAACACCCACTCCCCAAAAGAGCTTTATATGAGGATTAAATTTGATCTGTACAGGAAAGTGCCCTCAGACTAAAATATACCATACACATTTAAAATTGACTATTAATCTGACATTGTTTCAATTAAAAATGCTCAAATAATAACTCTTTCAGAAGATAGTTGTTCTCTCCTATTTTATTTACATAATGCTTAGACACTTTTTTGACTCTTGAGATTCCTATAAAAATTCAAGCTATATCAGAGATCATTCTCAAATACTGAAAGGGCTGAAAGAGACAAGAAGAAGAGTATGCTTGGGACTCAGTGTGGGATTAGTAGTAAGACTTCCAGCGTGAAAAGGGTAAAATTAAAGTTCTATATGGCCAACTGGTAGGGAGCCAGATCTGTGCATTTCTGTGTTTTCTGAAGACTGGAGTGATCACAGTAGCTGGCATGGTGGGTCAGAGGGGCTGGGGGTGGTGTATCTCACAGAGCAAGTAGCTGACCACAGTGACAGAGAAAGGACAGAGAGCACTGGACATGGAGACACATGACCTGGGCTCTCATAATGACGTTGCCCCTGACTCAATGTGGTCCTGTGGACAAGGCTAGTGTATTTTGCTTCATTTGTGTAGTAAGAGGCTGGGACCCAATGACTCCTAATGTTTCTTCTGGTTATAATAGTCTACAATTCCATAAATTAACTATGCACTGCATTTGCCTAGCATATTTCGCTTTCCAAAGCATGTTGACATATATCACTCACTGATCCTGTGAGGAGGCATGGCATGTGATGTTATCCTTATTTTATAAATGAGGAAGTAGAAATTTGGAGACTGTATCTTTTAAAGTTTCATTTTGGGGCCTGAGTCAAGGATCTAGATTCAGAAACATTTAGTTGATTTAAAAATTGTGTCAGAATTGGGTGTGTTTCTCTTTAAGAGCTCTTGGCAATTACAAATTATTTTGAACTATCATGTGAGGTGGTGGCTGCCATGGAAACTGCATTAATACACAAAGCATGCGAAGCCTGTCACCACATCAGATGTTGCTGCCCTTTGGCTATGCTAACGCACTCATCTGGTTTTTTGAAAAATACTTCTCTCCTTCGTTTTTTTCCTCTTTCTTTTTTTCAAACACATGCACAGTATGCTTATCATCCAAGAAATCTCATTTCGAAGTGACTCATTCTTATGAAATGCATTAAATGACTTGGAACAAAACATTCTAGGGGAAATACAACCTGGGAAAATAATCTATTTAAAAATACATACATGATATTCATTTTGCATTTATGCGGCTCAAATAAAATGTGAACAGAAGCTAAGGAAGAAAAACTAAATTCATGAATTAGGTTCATGTTTGTATTATAATTACAAAGATAATCATGCATGAATTTAAGTATGAAAATTTTTATTATAAATAATAAAGATATTTAGTATGAGTTCTGACCAAAACTATACATTTTTATACTTTACATACTTTTGTGAGATGCACTTACAGGCATCGATGAATCTTAAAAGAGCAGTCATTGATTTTAGATTTATATTTTAGATATATATACAGATAAATATATATATAAAATATACAGTGTCTGTAAATCGTTACCACCTATATTCCAAAGCCTCTCTGTTCCAAATGGAACTCGACTGTTTTGAAATTGCTTTCCTTGTTCCACTCAAAGAAATAGTGGAAATGTAGATCCAAAAATTATACAAGCCAGAAGTGTTTACTTCCTCCTATCTTCACTGTTCTTTGGCAAACACATATAACACTATTTTTTTTGCCATCTTACTTGCCACCTTGTGATGCCAACTATGGTTGAACTGGCAGCAGTCAGTACTGTACTTATATTGGTGCCTATTTGTAGGCTATTATGATATGCTGGTAGCCTTTTATTTATATTTCTCTTATTAATAATGAATTGCATTTTTTCATATGCCTATTAGTTAATTTTATAACCTCTTTAAAATATTTATTCACAAATTGGGCTCTTGTGCTTGGTGATTTACATTAATTATTTATATATAAAGGCAAATGAGCTTTTAAATAGTATAGAAAATATTAATGTGTTTGATATATTAAAGATTTAAATTTTTATGTAGTAGGCAAATCTATCATCTTTGTGATGTATTGCAACGGTTTTAGGCTTAGAAAATTCTCCCTCTTGCACATATTAAATATTCACATGTATTTTATAGTTTCAAGTTGTTACCTTTAAACTTTCAATCAAGTTTCAATACATTTTGGATGTACTACAAACTGATCCTTTCGCTTTTTTTTCGAAATAGTCAATTTTCCAAACACAATGTTAGATATATCCTTTTCCTATGAATTTATATTTTAAATCCTATATTAAGATTTTAACGTTGGTTCTAGAGCTACTGCATTATCTTTCCTTGGATTCTGAAGCCACCACTATACTGTTTATTTTTGTAACTTTAAATGTTAATTATCTAATAGCATAATTCATTCTTTAACATGATTCACCATCATTTTCATTTGTTTAATTTTTCCAGGTAGACCTAATAAAGTCCTTGCTCTCTACCAAAATTCCCAATGCTTTTTCTTTTCTGTTTCTTTTAGTTTGATTTATTTATTCTGCTTTATATGTAATGTTTATCTTAAACTTGGAGAAAGTCATTATTTTACCCAAATATTGGGTATTCAGAGCAGAGCTTATAGACTTTTTATCTTTTTCTTCTTCTTTTTTTTTTTTGCACAGGACACCTTGGATGAAAAGTGAACTTAATCTATTATGGAAGGATAAGTTAAAAAGTCATTGGGGAAGTTGCTCTTGAATACATGCAACTTGGAAAATGGACATTGAACACAGGATTTTTTTTAAAAGCGAAAGTGCTAGTGATGGTGGTGAAGATTCAATAACTTATACAGACAGAATATGGGATGGTTAACCTGTAAGTTCATTTACATCAGTCAATTGTAGTATTCTTAGTCTAAAGAACAAGCAGTTTCTTTACCTTTGGAAATTTACTTGCAATCTAAGACAGTATAAACATTTCTTAAAAAGCATTCTGTCCAGAAGATTCTTTCCCAACCCACATTCTACCCCCAATCACATCACGGGGAAGATTTGCACTGGACAGAGTTACAAGAAAGACTTACATCTCCAGCACTTACTGCATTGCATGTTCTTATTTATAGACTTAACCAAAGTTAAAAGAAGCATAAGGCCAATAGAATTATAGTTTGGGGGCTTTAATGAAAAAAGTTGGCATTTTAAGGAAGGGCATGTATATGAGGGAGTGAAAGATCACAGTAAGCTAAGATTTGAAACCTGGTTTCCCTATATACTGGTGTTTTAATGATGGACAATTGCTTAACCAATCTAGTTTTAGTTTTCTTATTTATTAATATTCGTAAGGAATATAAAAGAATTAAAGGAAATAATGGGATGATGTACAAAGTGGGAATGACACAAAACATTAATAAAAAATGGTAATAATAAATGTCAATAATTATTATGTATTGTGTTTAGTGAACACTTTTTAATAGAGTGGAAACTCTCCGTAACACTAGGAGGTAAGCAAACTACTGCCGTGGACTATAAAAACATACAGAACAGCTCATAGACAAAGAAGGGAAGCTCTAAACAGAGTTAGGACAGACAGACCTAGCTGCTCCTTTCTAAGGACTTTATTAATATATTCATAGAAAAGCCATTAAGAGACCTATAAAAGACTCTTGTAAATGATGCTTGGCTATCTGCAACTGACTGAATTAAACTGTTTCAAACTGGAAATGTGACTGATTATTTTTGTTTTTTTAAAAAAGGCCCTGAAAATAACAGCAACAAAAAGAAGTATTTATGAAAGATCATGAACTATGTCAAAGGGAGCCATTGAAAATTGTAGGTAAGTGCTAATTTTGGACATATAACCAAGAACATTAAGACTAAAAAAAAAAAAAATTAAGGGAACAAAGTAATTCAGTTGTCAGTCAATTTAAAGAAATATGTTTTCTGTACTGGGAATGTCTAAGACCTAAATTATTAAAAATTGTTCCAAAAATGTGTCACAAGTCCCTTAAAATTTGAAATGGCTCAGCGTGTGTTGTGGACTATAAAAGAAACAGAGAGGTCTGAAAGTAATAACCAATCAGATGATTAGGAGAGAGAAATGGAAAAATTGAAACATATTTTAAAACCTAAGAAAGGAGCTAGCTTTGATGGTCTGATTAAAATCCAGAAAAAACACTGCTGTGACCATTTATCACCCATGACACAGCAGAAGTAGATGGAATTATTTTTAAACAGATTAATAGCAAAAAGTCCACTCAGAAGGTATAAATTGTGCTACAGAATCTTCAGATAAGTTATCAACACCCAGAAGGGAAATTTATAACTCTACTAAGAGAGTCAAAGAATTATCAGGGTAAGACAACATCCTGAAAGAGATAAGAGATGGAAAATATTGAGTCTATGTTCTCCAGTTCTAAATTTATTTGAGAATAGGTAACAATTACACAGCTGAAAAATGTATGCACATGGGGAGCTTCATTTTCTATAGAACTGACAATCTATTTTTAAAGCTGAATAGTAATAAAAAGGCACTTTTAAACATCTGAGAAAAAATATTGTCTAAAATTAAGGAAGTGGTTTTCCTTATAATGCAAACAGTAAATTCTTGGACAGGACAATTCGTCAACATGATCTTTCACGACTCAGTGACCTTCTTTGATGTCCAAGGGAATTACCAGGATTGGCTTTGTGGCAGTTCCATCCAAATACATTTTATAGCAGGATAAGATGCTGCAAAGCACAGAATAAAGAAAAAATGATAAGAAAAAGGAGAGGTAGTGCATTCATTTATTCATTTTATTACTCATTTAGTAAGTATCTAGAGTGCTACTGTGTGCCTGTCAGTGTTCTAGGTGCTGGCGATGTAAGAATGAATGAAGCTGTCAACATTCCCTCAAACGTTTAAGTTATAATAGTCATGACAAAATGTGACAGCATATAAATTAATTTATAATATTAAATAATAGTAAGTACTATGAAAATACATAGTGCTATTATCCACAATGCCAAGTAAAGCTCAGGAGGTACAGAGTATTTCAGACAAAGTAGGTCCAATGTAAACAATCGAAATGAGTGTTCGTTCAGTTTCTATGATAACTCAGCAGTGCCTCCTGAGCACTCAGAGCTGCATGTTCATAGTGCTCTGCTCAGGACTGACTTACTCACCTCCAAACTACTGCAGAAATAGGTTTCTGACATTTTGTAGTGCACCTAACTCAGGATTATACCTCTTCCTAGCAGGCATGATGCATGGCAGATGGGGAATAAATAGGCTCAGTCCCTTGCCTCAATTTGAGACAACTGTAAACGTTCATCCCAGCTCCAGAGCTCCAGGTAGGATCAGCTGAGGCCTTGGGTGAAGCTGCAATATGAGTCAGCTTCTCCCTCTGTCCAGTCTTTCTTCTACCCTCACTGCCTGTGTATCTCCTGAGGGCATTCCCCAAGAAACCTTCAGCCTGGAATTCTCTGCTTCCAGGAGATCCAGTCTAAGACACCGTCATAAGTTGGGAGGAGCCAAGGATTTCCATGTGGAACTTGGTGAAAATTCAAAACAGTCTTTGTATGAAAGGGAATAAACTACAAAGTTTGTAAGAAATTTTAAATATTGAATATATATGAAACTTGGAAATAACATCCATTGAAAACTTTTAATGAGTAACTTGAGTTTATGTCTGTTAAAATTTTTTTTTTAAATTGGGTTATATGCTAGAAAGGGCTATACACAGCTTTTTATCAAGACTTTTTAATGATGATCTTTTCAAATTCTTGATAGTCACCATCAAGGAAAATCCTTGTTCATATAGACAGATGAAAAATCACGTAAACACATTTTATAACCATTCAAAAATTTGGAGCTATTGAAATTATATACATATAAAGAAACTTACAGATTGGCTCTCTTTCATTAATAATCTAAGGATAATTTTTTTTAATAACAATTATAATAGATTTCGAATCTATTCAAACTTTTTCAAATCATGAATTTCAAAACAATGATGCTTCTCTCATCTGTGTAATACACGTAACACTGCTAGGGCTATGACCCAGCCACTAGCTTGGATGTCTCTAAAATGTGCCTGGATTGCAAAATGGACAGAATCCTCAGATGTATGTGAGGGCAGTTTACCCTTGACTTTGGTCTTCTTTGGGCACCACGAACACATGCTATGCAGCAGCTTCATGGACCCCACCTCTGTAGTGGCTGCTGATGTAAATGTCCAGGGGGTTGAGGATTTCTTTCTTTGTGGTAGAGCAGTAAGTGCTGGGTGTTTCTCATGTTCACTGCAGGGATCTTGTGCACACTGTCAGACTTGTTCTTCCTGGGCTACTGTCTGAAGAACTGAGGAAGAAAGACTATTTGAGGCCCTACCTGGCCACCCTGAGGACTTCAGTGATTTGTATTTTGTGTCACACCTTCATCTCTTTCGTGGCGGATCATCGTGTGCTGTATACAAATTGGGCAGCTCAGGGATATATTCCTGGGAGTATAAACTCAAATGACCAATAGAAGGTCTCAGGGAAATATGCAGATGCAAAGCAGTGTAATTGAGATAAAGGCAGTGAGACTTATTCTTTTGGCAATTTGTGACATAAGCAAAACCAACAGCAACATATTTTGCAAGCTGGAAAACAGATGGACCTGTGGTAACTTACTAAGCAGATCTGAGGAAGAAGAATCCTAAGGCAGAAGTGGAGAGGTCTGAGAAGCCCTCTGAGTCAAGAATAGGCAATACCATGTGTCTCTGAGCTAGGGGTGGAGAGAGAGGAGCTAAAATGAGAAACTGAGGGAAACTGTTTGCAAAGCAGTTTGATCTTCAGTCCCTCTTCCCCGCTAGCCTTCTGGGTAGAAGATAGGGATTTATTTCCTGGATAAAGCAAGACTGAGGGATCAACCAACACAAATGATAGTGTTGTTATCCTGCAGAAAGTAGGAGATACAGTGACCAGGCACATGCTATAGGCTGGGCTGAAATCTCCAGCCTTCTTTTGCCACTGAGCTCTGAGAAAGAACAATTATAGCCAGACCTTTAACTACCGGAAAGGAGACTGGAAGAGAACATTTTGGAGAATGTGACCAGCTCGTAAGAAAAGAACTAAAGACACTAACACTCATGGTTCACCTACCCAATTATCCTGCTAAAAAGTGCAACATACTTTTTCAGTGTTTTCGCTCAGATTTTATACCGGCTCTTTCCTTTATCTCTTTTGACTCTGTCCTGATCAGTTTTTATTCCCCTTTAGAGCAGTTTCTTTCAGTAGAGAGGACTGTTCTAGGGAAAAAAAAAAACAAAACTCTGGTTGTCGGTTTTTGGAGTTCATTGCGCTAGACTGCTCAAACTCCTTGAGTTCTTTTTCTATAGGTCCCTTACGCGACCCCCTCCCCAGAAATTGGGGAGGGCATAACCTTTTCTAATTTAAGCTACTGTCCTCAAATTTGCCTGCTAAGCCTTCTAGTGAATAGTTGTTGGTTATTTTGAGGTATTCTCCTTCCCTGGTGAGTTAAAAGCAGTACCCATTGTTCATCTCTTCTTCCTTCCGCAGAGGTACCAATCACATGCAGACGTTGACATTGTTAGGATTTTGTCCCCCTGTTTCTATTTGGGGATTCAAGGAGTAGAGGGTCACCTGGTTTTATAGTAAGTCTTACCCATAGGGTTTTCGTTGTTATCTAGTTGCTTTGTCTGTTTTCATGTAGAAATTTAAAGAAATTAAAAAATTACTCTGCCATTACTGCCATGCTCCTGGAATATGCCCTATGCCACTATTATTTTGCTAAGTCAGGTTTATTGAGGTATAATTTACAAACAGTAAAATTCATCCTTTTAAGGTGTACAGTGTGATGAGTTTTGACAGTCATAAAACATTTCCTTCACACCAAGATGTTCTCTGATGCCATTTAGTAGTCAAGCTTTTCAGCCCACTCCCAGCCCCTTGGAAACTACTGATCTGATTTCCGTTCCTATAGTTTTGCTTTTATCAGAATGCCATACAAATGGAATCATACAGTATTTGTGTTTGGCTACTTATATTTAGCATAATGCTTTTGTGATTCATTTATGTTACTGAATGTGTCAGTAATTCATTCTTACTTTTTGCTGAGTTGTAATCCATTATATGGTCATGCCACTGTTTGTTTATCCATTCACTTGATGATGGACATTTGGGTGGTTTCCAATTTTTGGCTATTATGAACAAACTGTTACAAACATTTACGTTGAGATCTTCATGTGGATATAAGTTTTCATACTTTTGGGTAAATATCTAGGAGTAGGATTGCTCTGTTGTATGGTGAATATATATACTATATGTTTATAGGAAGTTTCCAAACTGTTTCCTAGAGTGGTTCTACCATTTTGCATACCTGCCATGTACCCTCCTTTTAAACCTTACAAAGCAACTGTAGCATATGCATCACTAAAACTAAATCAATGAAAGAAGAAGTTGTGAGGTTAAAGAAACAGGAATCCAAAGCAAGAGAAATGCAAAGAAAATTCCAATGACAACAGCAAGATTATTTCCATGTGATAATTGTGTATTTGGTCTGGAGAAGAGCCAGTCTAGAGACAAGGAGAATGGTGATTTCCAGAAAAGGTAGCTCCAAGAAAAAAAAATAATGGGATAGGGAGAGAGCTTGATGAGATGGACTTTATGGAAAATTATTTATAGAGGTTACTGAAACAAGAATTTAGAATAGATAAAAAGAAATCTAAGCAATATAAAACAAAATCAAAAGCATTATTTACACAAGAAAAGGAAAAACAAGCAGGGGAGATATAGTGTACTGCAATTCTCAACTTTGACTAAGACTCGCATAATCATAATAATGTGAATATCAAGTGTTGATTTTACCCCAAATTATAAAACAATTATATGGGTGCAAGCAAGAGGGGAAGGAGAGAAGTTGATGATGAAGAGAACTAAATCTTCATTTGTCATAATATTAATAGAAACTCAGCAGCTAATATGTAAAATTGATAGCAGTATGCCCACATTTCACTTGAGAGCTGTAAATGTAAAAAGAAACACTTAGTCAAATTTGGTTGTCTCAGAGAAGGCAAAGTATTAGAAATTGGGAGTGGTGAGCAGGGAACCATACTAGACAATATTATTTGCTGTTTTTTATATGCATCATTTTTATGAAATAAATTTTGAAACCACAATAAAAGTGTATCATGTGAAAGTTCACAGTCCTGGGATCAAATCAGGAATACAGGGTTTATGTCTAACTAGAGCTATTGTTCATTCAGTGAAAATTAGGAGTATTTTATTTTTAGGAGACACATAATGCTGTGATCTCTGTGCAAAGCCTCTTTAAGAGAAACTGTTCTGTTATTTCCTGATCTTAGTAACACTCAGCCAGTTGATTGGAAAAAGAATGGACAACTGACCAATTCATTGTCTAGCTAGACTCTCACAATAATCTGAACTGAGAAAAAGACTGCACAGTAAGTTAGCAGGGAGATGGAGGCTGCTGCTTTGGCTCCAGCAGAGATTTATTTGCGAGAAGAGAGAGCTAGGCTGGAGAAAGAAGCAAGTAAAGCAATCCATGCAGAAGGGGAAAAAAACAAAAAGCAAAATAGACATGAAACTAATCCCAAAGTGGCCTCTGTTTCTTGTTTTCAGGAAGATTAGATGTAACTAGTTCCTACCTTTGATATCTATCAGATTAAGGTCCTGAAAATCATCCCAATAAATCACTGATACTCTTTGTAGTCACGTGCCCCAAACTGTGGCTGTCATATTCTTCTACCATGTTTATCAGTATGTAAATGACCCCTCAGAGGAACTCTGATAATGAGTGAGGCAAATTTAGTTTAGAAAACTTAGCCAGGGACAAAAAGGTGGCAAAGATTCTGTCCTGGGGACCAAACTTTAGTTAAGCTCCTTTGTGCCCAATGAAACCTCATCCCTTGGATATGTCATTCAAGAGCCCAAATTTAGCAAAAATCTCACTAAGTCCTCCTCAAAATGCCCCACCCCTGATGCCTGGTCACCCTTGATATCTGACCAAACTCGTCATTCCCCGCTGGCCCCCAAGGCGATGTCCGATCTTGCTGGCCTGTCTTCAGCAAGAATCCTGTTAGGTCAGTTTAGCCAGAATGCCTCCTGCCCCTAATATTTTCTCTTCCTACTTTTCCATCCACTGAGCCTCACCCTGCTCCTCACCTACAAATTTCCATTTTTCCTTGTTGTATTTAGAATTGAGCCTAGTTCTATACTGAGGTGTCTCTTTCTGTATTGCAATAGTTTCTGAGTAAAATTGGGTTTTTTGGCTTTAATTACCCTGCCACAACTCAGCCAGTATCAGATCATCATTGGACTCCTCGCCCCCACCGGACTCTCCCTTAGGACCCCAAGGTGGGCCTTTGAAGGCTTTGTCTTCACTCCTGACTGACTGACCAGGGATCCCTTGGTGAGTCCAACTTCCGACCCGGTGCTCAGGATGACAATTTCTTGAAGCACAGTAAGGACAGACTTTGATAAGATTTTGAGTATACTCTAGAAGCTGGGTTAGAGTCCCAGATAAACAGAAACTAGGTTAGAGTGCTAGATTTTTCTGTTTGTAAGAGGCTGGGTTAGAGTCCTGGGCAAAGAGAGACCGAATCAGTATTTTCACTAGTCTCTGTAAGAAACAGAGACCAGGCCTGGCGCGGTGGCGCACACCTGGGGTCCCCCCAGCTGGGAAGGCTGAGGCAGGAGGATCCCTTGAGCCCAGAACTGTGGTATGTAGCGCGCTGTGCGGATTGGGTGTCCGCGGTAAGTTGGCCTGGATACGGTGACCGCCTGGGAGCAGGACACTAGTTTGCCTGAAGAGGATGAACTGGCCCCGGTCAGAAACTGAGTAGGTCCAAAGACTCCTGCGCTGATCAGGAACAGATCGTGGGTTCCAAGATTCTCTATTCCTACGTGTAAAGGTGCCATTCCAGAACAGGGGAGCTTCTCAGTGCACTGAAAGTTCTCTTCTTGAACCCCTGCAGATTACATCATCCACCAGCTCTCTCTGCTTCCTTTCTTGTTGGCCCGATTTTACTAAGGATCATAGGGAGCTTCAGCGGCCTCTTAAAATCTCCCCACACTGGCTTCTCTAAGACCTTCTCCTTTCCCATTGCTTCCTTTCCTCCTCTATTCTCTTATCACCTCTACCTTCCCTTCGGCTCTGAGAAGCCGTCCATGCGCCCCCTTCAAATCTCTGCCCCCGCTGTGCCCCGACCACCCTGCCAGACTTTCACCTTCCCACTTTGGCCCCTCTGCATTTAGCAGTGGTCCCTCGGCCTCCACTGGGCCTCCTCTTAGGGGTCTCAGCTTCCTGAGGCTGGAGAGCAAAAAAAAGGAAAAAGGGCTAATTGGAAACAGAAAAGTTGAATCCACATCTCTGTGAGATTGTGTCTCAGGGCAAATGAAAAATCCTGTAAGTCTCCCCCACAGATAGTGGCAAAAAGCATTAAGCCTCATATTGAGTAGGTAAAGGTCACTTGTTCCATCTGTCAGAAACACAATTTAGATAAAAGTATAAAGTGGAGTGGAGAGTTAACACTTTTATACAAACCAGTGAGTTTTGTATTAATGTCTACCTGACTCATGGTTAAAATTTTAGAATAAAGCCATAATATTTTTGTTTTGTGTCTGTCTGTATGCATGTTTATGCGTATGTCTATGTATATATGTTACGTATATGTGATATTTTCTTATCCATGGGTGGTATTATCAGATTAATTCACAAATTTCCCTAAAAAAGTTTTATTCAAACTGTCTTAGAGATAAATGAATGCTTATATAAATTAAATATTCTTAAAACTCCCATAAATATAAAACTAACACAAATGACTTGCAAGTTCACATAACTTGGGTAAGTCTTTGGTAAATAAGATTAGTTTAATATTACTGGTTTAATAAAATAGCTGTATCTTCTGATCTATCAGCATTATGTAAAATATGAGGGTACATTTTTATTCTACTTGGGTTTACTAGTCTATATAAGTTTAAAAATAGTTAACAGGGAAATAATTTGAAATGATGGCTAGCTTTGATTGTTGTTACAGCACGTCTGCTTAAAAACTGTTTCCAAAATCCTTGCAATCTTAGAGTTATGCTAAGTAATAGATATTCATTAATAATTTCTAAGTAGAGTAAACTACTGAAACATACATTATTAAGCATCAGTTAGAGTTTACATACTTTCAGCTTGTTATCTTTATATGGTATAGAGAAGCTGATAAATATTTGAGTCTGTTAAGAAACTTGAAAAATTGTACTAAGAAGCATATGCCTCCAGAAATCGTGATATTGTATATTTGTAAATTTGCTAGCCTACTACGGAATAGTGACATGTGACAGACAATTCGCTATATATCCATCCTAGTTTTCTATGTAAAAGGAGGTTACCAATGATTAAAAATTATAATCAATATATGTTAATAAAAGTACTAGAAACGCTAAGGGTGAAGAGAAACAACTCTGTATGCAAAATATGTAAGGAAAGTAGGATGTATTTTTGATAAGGAGAGGTAACAGGCATATAGAATATGTTTTTGTTAAATGAAACAGAAGTAATTTCATTCTGAAGTAGAATGACTGGTTGTTCCAAAATGAGACAGAGAAAAAGGTAAGAGAAAAAAATTTGAACGATATGAAAAATTGTAGTTTTGTGGTAAAGAAACCTTGAAAAAGGAATTTTATGTGTGGTCAAGTTGGCTTTGAATGGATTTATTGATACATTTGTTTTTTCTTAAACTTTAATACCAAAAGCATGCTGATACAAAATTAAAACGACACAACTTTCCTGGATTATTGGTTTTGTCTTAGTAAAAGATTATAAAAGGCTTTTTAAAAATCCATCCTTTTTTTCCCTCCACCTTTCAAGTAATCTGTCTGGGAAACAAAGATATTTTGGTCTTAGAAAAATTTTTTGTGCTTTATGCTAACCTTATCATGTCTTTGATTAAGAGAAAAGATTTCTCAGTTTTATTAATAAAAGAGCTAAGGTTTTGTATATTTTTGATAATTTTGCCTTCTCAAAATCAAATCATAGATGAAATCCTCTTCTTCTTGAACTGACTTTGAGATTTCCTGGTAGGCTCCTGGAAAATCTCAAAGGATTTTGTTTTTTTTCCTACCTTGTAAAGCAAAAGTTAAAAACAATTTGTTTTATTTAATATGTTAAATTGCATGGAAGAGCTATAAAATAAGAAGTGATGCTTAACCTTTTCTACAAATATTATTAATATAAGTACTTCAGATTGTATAAAGTTCATAGACATTTGTCAATACCATTGTTATTCATAATACTTCTTGGTATAATTTTATCAGTCATAATTACAGTTATTATTTAAAATGTATGCTACAGATTTAATAAAATTTCCTTGTTAAATTAGTTCTAATCAAATCTTTAATCATGGTCATTTTAAGTCCTTTGTCATCCATCCATGTAAGTCCTTTGTTCTACCTCAATTCTTCTCTGAAAGAGTTTGTAACCAGCTACAGGCCAGAATGTTTTATGACAGCATTGCTTAAACAACTTTGAGACCACACCACTTGACTGAGTAAGGATTTGCAGAAACTAGAGGAAAAGTTGACAGGTTTATGAAACTGCTAACCCAAGGTCAAGCAGAATGGTTTTTGTTTTGGAACACTGCTAGTTCTTTTATGTTTTATTTTCCAGATTTAAGGAACCCTTTTCTTTTTTCTCTTGTTATACTTTTGTAAACAGAATTGAAACATTTATCTTTTCTCCCTATCTGATACCTCCAGAATTTGGAAACTTTTATTGAATATTCTTATTTTCATGGCACTTAATTCTTGGCATAAGTTTAAAAAGAAGCTGTTCTCCTTGTAACAGGAAATAATTGAGAACATTGGTTATGTTACCAAGGCTTTAACTGAACTGTCATATTTGAGAATTATGTGCATAGAATCTGGTTTGAGGAAATAGGTTGACTTTATGGAGCCAATACTTACAAAGCCCTTTTTGAAAAACCACCCTGGTACCTGGCTTACCTGATTCCCAGAATCAGAGCTGAATAAAGAAAGTCACTTCCAGGAACTTTGAGATATCTTGGGGACCTCACAAAGAGTGGAATTCACCCAAATCCACAAGTGAAGTCTGATGGTGAGTTCTTGGCTTGGCTTCCTAGACTGAAAAGGCTTCTAAACGTATACTCTGAGATTTCTTATGAAAGTTTCAGTAAAACAAACTCAAAAATGTCTTGCGGTCAATTACCATTTTTGTTGCACATTTGTAAATAATCAGGCCAAATCTAATGAGACTAGACTTATTTTGTAAATAAAACTCAAAATAGGAGTGATTGTAGAGAGAAATTTTATGTTTCAATGGGCAACTATAGAGCAGCCTTGTGAGTTCTCAGTTCTTCTAGTTTCCTCTGATGTATAGCTAGAATTCTCCAACCTAAAGTTTCTGATCTTTCTCCCTCTATTCTGACTTGGAGTCACTTAGAACTAAAACTGTCCTTTTCTTGGATCCCTAGAAGCTGAAGCTGGACAATTATATGTAAACTCTGGAGAAATCACCACAACAGACCATGGATGAGCAAACTTTGTGCCTGCTGCTGTGTGGGCCACTCTGAAAGTTCACCAGAGCTCTAGATACCATCACCAAAGACATTCAAAATGCAAGCCAGGACATCTGTTGGGTTGCTACTGCTATCCTTGAGCCCAACATCTAGAACTTTTCTCAGTTGGCTGCCCTCTGGACTCAGAAACTGGGTTTCCGACCATTCATCTTTATTTTTATTTTATTTTCATAAAAATTCCTCTCATCATATGCCTGACTGTTGGCAACATCCAGCAAATATACTCTACTACCAGGTACCCACAGATGGTTCAGCTGGTCCTTAATGAATAAAAGGCAACCAAAAGAGAAATGGACTTTTATTATTCAAAGGGAAGAAAAATACCTATATTCTTTCCTTTAATAAGAGGAGGGACTGACATTGATTCTTGCAAGAGATTAGTTTAGCCAGAATCTCCCTAAATTCCTATGTCTCCTCTTAATTTTCCATCCACCAATCTTCACCCTGCTCTTTGGCTATAAATTCCCATTTTTTCCCTGGTATTCAGAATTTAGCCTAATTCTATACTGAGGTATCTTTTTCTCTGTTCCAATACTGGCTGAGTAAATTCAGTTTTTACCACTTTATTAACAGATTACGTTTTTTCTCTGACAAAGGGAAGCACCTGTATAGAAAGGCTAAAGAGAAAGATACTATAGCACTCTTTGGAAGAAGTTATTTTATGTTGAAAAGTTAAGTGGCATAAAGTTTATGATTCAGGAAAATAAAAGGTTTCTGACTTTAAGATATATAATTAATATTAGATATCCTACTGTCTTTGGTGGATAACTTTCGATACTGATGGATTTAAGCTTGAAATAAGATACACTATGTAACTTTTATTTCTGAATTTATTTTAAAAAAATTAATTCTATTTTCTCTGTGCAGGAGAAATGGAATGTAAAGAGATTACAGTGTCTTTTTTGAGGCAGCCAAGAACAGTCATCAAGCTAATATAAGATGGTAATGATGTTGAGCTAGATCTTGGTAATAGAGTTCTGTGATTAATTTAACAGCAGTGGAAACACTGATGCTAGTTTACAGATGGGTGGGAGAGGACACATAATTATAGAAAAATTTAATAACAGTTTGCCAACATTCAAAGTCCAGGTATAAAATGACAATGATTCAATTAAGAAAGTATGTAGAGAGTGAATTTGTGTGAACATTTATAATGATCCTGGTACATGGATTGATGCCAGTGGAATTTGGCCTAGTAGGAACCAAGACTAGGATTCAAGGAAATGGTGCATTAGGAAGATGAAAGTGCAAACGTAAAAGCCCCAGATAATTAGGCACTCTAATTTACAAGGGGAAGTTTGGACTAGTTACTAAATTTGTATGAAAACAGGAAAGCTACCCTTCAGGAAGGGCAACATCTATGCAGTTTTTACATTATATTTCCCAGTTTAGCAGCATCCATTTGGCAGTGGAGGAATGTTTGGGCTATTTTTTTTTTTTTATCAGCTCCTATGTAAATAAAAACAGACTCAGATTCTATTCTAATGGTATGTCACAAGAAAATCTTTACCTCCTATCTCCATCTATAGCAGCTGGAAACTTCTTACACATTGAAAACACAGAAAAAGAGAGAGGAAACTTTTATTGTTAATGTTGTTTATATTGTAGAAATAACATATATTCATTAGAAAAAATGAGAAAATAAAAAGAAGAAAAATCAACTATAATCAAAACACTAAAAATAATATTTTGATATAAAGTCTTCATACTTATATATACATAACCATAAAATACAAGTATTTTAATTATAAATTGGAACAAAATCTGCTTTCATATAACTCCATCTCTATAATGAACACTTTTTCATTCCTTATTAAGATATACTTAAGTCTTTATTCTCAAAGATACCTAGGATTCAAATATGTGGATTTATCATTTTTTTCATTCAGGTATCTATTAATGGACATTAGAGTTGTTCCTAATTTTTCACTAATAAAAGAACTCTACAATGATCATGCTCTTGAATATATCTTTGCTAACATGTGCAATTATTTCCTTATGATATATTAGAAGGTGAATTTCTTTAACAAATTTTAAACCTTTTGCTGTTTATGCTGCTAAATTACCTTTTAGAAATTGTGTACCAACTTAAATTCCAAAGAATGTTGGGAGAAAGAAAATAAGACATCTTACAGATCTAGGGCAAGCAAAAAGATCTAAAAGAGCTATCCATTCTCAAAATGTTATGCATTCTGATGTGTACTGTGAGTTGAATCTATTCTTTTTTATTCAAACATGCAAAAGTTTACAGTTTTCTCAGAGAACCTACTCTCTACTCTTCAAAATTTGGCATAGCAAACATTGTATGCAAATACCCTTCAAATTTAAGAATGAAAGGGAAGAATCACAAAATATTTTTCTAAACACCGCTATTTTAAAGAAGGAATTAGATTATAGAAGGCAAATCCCTCAGAAACTTATGAAAATAAGGGTACATCAAAGAAAACATATAAACTGCAACTAAAACTATAGGTAGTTTTAAAATATATTATGCATTCAACTTAAGTAGTTACAAAAAATCAATTAAAAATTTCAATGGAAAAGAGAGAATGTATATTTTTGCTCATAATTTTAAATTGAAAGTTGAGAGTAAGAATTCAATTCTGTAATGTATATATAAATGAGAATCTACACATAAGGATTTAATAAAGATAAAAGAGGAAATTCGTAAGGTATGAAAAAATGAACTAAAAAACTGATATAACTTTTAAATTAATGTTAATAAAAAGTGGTTTTGATTTTATAAAGGGGGTTTGGGCAGCCAATATTTATCTTTGTTTGTTTCTGTGCTATTTTTATGCATTGCAGAAAACAGAGGTCCTCCTATGAGATATAGTGTCAAGGTCTGAAATTTTACCCTTCTCACAAGCTAACAGGTTAGGCTGCCACTGTTTCATGGAAGCTGGCAGATGACATGAGAATACTGTGCTAGACATGAAGGACTTTATTATTTAGAGCAACAGCTAATAACAAAGTATCTGCATTTGCATTGATTCTGCAAGACACAAATCCCACAGGACAGTGCAAAGAGGTTTGGGGACACCTGCACACCTTGTGGGGTACAGGAGGGGAATTTTAAGTCTGGGATAACTGAATCTTTTAAAATGACCAATAATCGATTCTGGCCTTTGCCCTAGAGGGAGACATTATCTCAGTTTTCCCAGGCAATTTGCTACATAAACATTCTTGAAAAGATAATTTGGAATAAGGTCAGTGACTGCCTTCATTTACAAGATGTGCAGAAATGTGAGAGACCCATGGAGAATTGTCTCCTAGCAGAAAGAAGAGAAGGAAGCACCATTATTGAATGAACAGAAGTAGATAGAGTTGTAGGACTATAAGGAAATAAGCAGTGGTTTCTTACAACTACTTACTTCCTGATTTCTTGAATCTAGCAGATCTTTGCTGCTTCTTCCAATACATAGCTTCAGATTGTTTTGTAAGCTTTTTATTCCCTTTATTAGATTCCTTCCTGTTTATGCTACTTAGTGTGTCTTCTGTTTTTCTGACTGAGCCCTGACTGATTTAGTAGGCAATATAAGGATGCATTTCAGGAAATAGAGCCTCACAGATAGGAATCTGGCATTTGCCAATGGAAGGCCATAAATGACCTCATCATCAGTGGAAAAATGGGATATTGGTAGTTGAAAGAAAACAATAGTAAATAGGAATTTGAAGGAAATAAAGAGCCTATTAAAGACAAGGCTTTGGAAAATTTCCAGAAAGAAAAATGACAAGTTCAAAGCATAATCAGAGAAGCAAAACCTCTTATGACTGCTTTTAAAAATATATATTTTTTAACTTGTGGATATAGAGGTAGTAAATATGAAACCAGAAATAAAATTTGATTGTGTGGGTTGCAAACTGAAAGGAAAAGTAAATTCTTACATATACTAGGTCTTTTATGTACAAATTGGAGCATTGACAGGGAAGGAGTAGAATTCTAAGAATTGGAATGAAAATATTCCAATGGATTCCAATAAATTTGAGGATTTTAAACTGCCTACATCCACTGAACCTTGATTTCCATAAGCAGCAGCCCATCTTTCCCCCACCTTGATTTCCATAAGCAGCAGCCCATCTTTCCTGTTTGAGGACATTAGCCTCCTTTTTCCTGAAGGTTCTAAATGACTTCAGTGAAGTGTCCTCTTGTAAGGTAATACCCATTTTATTCAAGACCCACCTCTACTGCCTCTCATTGGTTCCAGATCCTTAATTAGAGGATGAGCACAAGAGAAGTTGGAAGGGATTACGAAGTCTAATCCAGGAGAGATGGCACACACACTAAAACAGAAGCAATATTTTCCAAATATATATTCACAGAAACCAAGGGAGGAAAGATTTTGTAGTAGGACAAAAAAGAAAAAATACTGTATCATGTACCAGCTAGATTAAATGGACACCTTTACCAGAGACTCTGGGGTGGCTGTGATACCTCCAGCAGCTGGGAGTGGCTCCCAATGATTTACTAAGCCTGTTGATTTAAATCTGAACGTAGCAATGACCTAAATTAAATAGGGTTGAGGAGCTAGAACTTCCTTAGTGTAATGTGGATTAATGAATCTAAAAGCTTAGGGAAATAGGAATGTTGGAGGACATTTATCATGGGAAATGCTCACATATAGCCCCTTACTGTATCCCTGAGGAAGGTTTAGAGAACACTCCCTTTACCTAAGCTTTAAGTGATACTAATGAAGGTAGATCCAGCATTGTTGGAAAGTGTTGGGGCGGCTGTTCCTTGCAGGCTGGGAAAGACTGTAGCAGATCGTGCCACTCCCTGATTTTAAAGGAACAAAAGATCTCAGACTGGCAGTTTAGCAGCACTGCACTGCCAGAGGAGCTACCATAGCACAAAGGGTAGAGGGTGCAGCAGAGTAGCTTGACTGAGAGTCTATGTCTTGGTGGTTGAGCAGCATACTAAAATTTTACTTAATTTGTAAAATATATACTTGAGCTGCATATTTGTTTTTTAAAAATCCTCTAAGCTTAGTAATTAGAAATCTGAGCTGAGTCACTACAATGGAGCGTCGTAGCTGCTTACTCAAATCCAGATTTAATCTAGTTCATAGATCTAGAACCTTTTGAATGTAGAAAAGGCAGTTTCCTTTCAGGAGGACCCCAACAAAATTACCACGAGTAGGTACTGCAGACAATCCTGTCAGCCTTTCATAATGTGATCTGTGTCAATTTACCAGGGGTAAATTGACCCCTAGCACTCCCAGAGTGCTAGGATTACAGGTGTGAGCCACCACGCCCGGCCTTCTTTCTTTTATAAAAAAAATTTTTGAGATAGGATCTCACTCTGTTGCCCAGGTTGGAGTGCAGTGGCATCATCATAGCTCACGGCAATCTCAAATTCCTGGACTCAGGCAATCCTCGTGCCTCAGCCTCCCGCATAGCTGAGACTTCAAGTGTGTGCCAGTATGCTCAGCTAATATTTCCTTTTTTTTTTTTTGTTTTTGTTTTTTGTAGAGATGGGGTCTCACTTTGTTGCATAAAGTGGTCTCAAACTCATAGCCTCAAAGATCCTCTTGCCTTGACCTCCTAAAGTACTAGCAATACAGAGCCACTATGCCTGGCCCCACGCCCCCTATCTTATGTCCTGTGTGATGAATCCCTGTAGAAACTATTATGAGAGAGAAAGAGTTGATACAGTCCTGAGGTAAGATGATGAAGATGTACTGCTGTCCCTGTCAAATGAAAGCAAATTGATTTCTGTTGGTTTCCAGTAATTACTATAAAAAATAAAGGTCCAGATAAATGGCTGTATACTCAATACTAGGGGATAAATTGATTTACTCCAATAAAGATACCACATCTGCAATGACAATCAAAATTAGAGTCATGACCTGATTAATTTCATGACCATCAAGTCATATTCTACAAGGTCCATATGTCTTCTGCACAAAATAAATAGGTAAGTTAAATGGGAATGTGATTTTAAAAAAGTTACCCTGCATCTTTCACATATTTGATAGTGGCACTAGTCTGCCATTGCCCATGACTTCGCATTAATTTTCATTTACGGCTTTGCTAGAGTGAAGCACTGCCTTGGCTTCTGTTTTTCCATTCCTACTATAGAGCCTCTCTTCTATAGTTCAGAAAGCCAATGTGGGGACTCTGTCAGTTGCTGATTATGTCTATTCCAATTTAATAGCCATTATTAGATATTCCAACCCGAATAGACATTGTTGCCCAAAACTCTATTTATTTACCAGTCACAGTAAGACCAAACTCACTGTGGCATTTTGAAGCT
>CAUYRT010057017.1:0-30967 GCA_963574885.1 Lepilemur ruficaudatus | reverse complement strand
AGTTGTGCTTTGGTCATTTTTCTTATCTAACAGTCACGTTGAAACTAAAAGCTAGAAATTATGAATGAAAGGAAGGAAAAATTTAAATTATGGCCTAAATTTATCTCTTTTCACCATCAGTTTCAGTAATTTATTTTTTATCAGCAGGTATGTTATTAATATTTTACATGACTTTTCTTAGTTTTCCCTCCTCTCTCCAGAGTGCCCATTCAAACTTAATATAACAATTATTGTATACCTTGAATTAATATACAATAATGGTAATGCATTCATTTAAAATTTTAAACATTTTTTAAAAATGCAGGGCTACCATGTAAATTGTGTATATTTTATGCATATATCCACCTAGCAATTATCTATAACATGAATGAAAAGAGGCTATACATAAAGCTCACATGTTATTATTTTATGCACCATGCAATTTAGAATCACAACTGGGTGTTTGCAGAAAGCTAGCTAAATCCCTAATTGACATGAATCTAAGCAACGTAACTAAGGATTATCACGCTATGGCACATAGGCTAGGTATGTGACAGAGAGCATGCAGGTTCTTGAAATAAGTGGAAAAGGCAATGGACACTATAGCTACTATGTGTACATGAAATTGATTGAAAACTTAGTGAATCACACTGAGCAAACAGAAGGAATTCGGTGTAGGACATCTGAATATTTAGTACGTTATGCACAAGCATCTAGATTCTTTATTTTTTTCTTTTCTTTTGGCATTTGTTATAGAGAGTCTTAAAAATCTATTCTTTGGAATACATAAGTTGGCCACAACCATGTGCTTCTGGAATAACCTATTTTTTTTTTCTATTTCAAAATATTAAGGGGGTACAAATGCTTTAGGTTACATGGATTGCTTTTGTAATGCTTGAGTTGAGGCTATAGGTATGCCTCTCACCCAAATAGTGTTCATTGTACCCATTCGATAGGTTTTTGCCTTTTTCCTCTAACTGCTTCCTTTTGCTTGATTTCCACTGAGTTTTACTTTCCTCTGTGCACACGTGTGCTCATTGGTTAGTTTCAGTTTAATAATGAATACATGTAGTGTTTGATTTTCCAATCTTGAGGCACTTCGCTTAGGAGAATGGTCACCAGTTCCATCCAAATGGTTGCAAAAGGCATTAATTCATCCTTTTTTATGGCTGAGAAGTGCTCCATAGTATATATATACCACATTTTATGAATCCACTCATGAACTGATGGGCACTTGTGTTGATGGCACATCTTTGCAATTGTGAATTGTGTTGCAATAAATATTAGAGCGCAAGTATCTTTTTGATGGAAATATTTCTTTTCCTTTGGGTAGATACCTAGTAGTGGGATTGCTAGTTCAGATGATAGAACTACTTTTAGTTCTTTGAGTTATCTCCACACTACTTTCCATAGAGGTTGTATTAATTTGCAGTCCTGCTAACAGTGTATAAGCATTCCTTTCTCTCTGCATCCATGCCAGCATCTACTGTTTTTGAACTTTTTAATAAAAGCTATTCTGATAGAGGTAAGGTGATATCTCATTGTGGTTTTAATTTGCATTGCCTTGATGATTAGTGATGTTGAGCATTTTCCCATATGTTTATTGGCCATTTGTCTATCTTCTTTTAAAAAACTTCTGTTCATGTCTTTTGCCCATTTTTTAATGGAAGAATCTATTTTTAAAAAATTTTATTTCTGGTTCTAACAATATGCCGTAGACCAGCACTGTCCACTAGAACTTTCTGCAGTTACGGACATCTGTGATATCTACATGATCTAATAAGGTAACCACTAGCTATATGTGAACACTAGAATTGTAGTTAATGCAGCTGAGGAGCTGAATTTTCATTTTTATTTAGTTTTAATTTATGTAAGTTTAAGTAGCCACATGTGGTTGATGGTTACCGTGTTAGCAAAGCTACAGACTATTCAGAGTCCCGGTTTGCCAGTATTGAAGACTAGCTGAAGGATAAGATATTTCTTAATTACAAAAGGAAATTTTTTTGAAAAAATATTAAGTATTTTTCATTATACATGCACTGTAGTGATTTTTAAAATAGTTTTAAAGAGGCCTAGCATAATAAATATACATAAATGTGTATATTCAAACATATAGACATACATACTTTTATTCATATATATGTCTGTGTGTTCATTTAAACCAGAGAGTTCATAAAATCTGGTTGCATAATAATATTGTGCAAAAACTAAACAATTGCTATAAAACTGAATGACTAAAAAGCATTTGTTGTCAGGGAATCAGGAAATATTGGTATTAATACATATCTAGCAATAAAATACAACAAACTCAATGGTAAAAAACATCCCACCATGCATACAGTACCAAAAAGCAAAAACAGTACCTATTTCAATGACTGTTAGTCAGTAAAAAGTAAAACAATGTAAAATAAATTTGATTGAATTTCTTTAAAGGTAACCACAATTCACAAAGAAAATTAATTCATCAAAAAGCAGCAGGAAGTATACATCAAAGTAGTAATTTTGAAGAAAATTTAACGTTGTGCTCTGTCATTCAGAAAAGTAAATGTATCACTGATTAATATTAACTAACTACTAATAGGTGAATAAGAGTAATAACTCTGTGACTTTCAACTGTGGGTTATGGTAGCTCTATATTCTAATCTAAAATGTTAATAAAATAATTCAAATTTTATCTCTGATCAGCCTTGTGAAATAAGATTTTAGAGAGGGAAGGAGAAGGGAGGCATGGGGGAGATTTGTTAAAGGATACAAAATTACAGCTTAAGATGGTAGGAGTTCTCTAAACCTCTGTAAGTTGACTATAGTTGACAATAATATATTACACAGTTTCTGATAGCTAGAAGGAGGATATTGAATGTTCCCAACACAAAGAAATGATAAATATGGAAGACAGTGGATATAATTACCCTGATCTGATCACCACACATTATATATATTGAAACATCACTATGTATCCCATGAATATGTACAACTGTTATTTGTCAATTTAAATAAATTGTAAATAAACATAGTTGGAAAAAAATAAAAATGACAAATAAGCTCTGAAATTCCTGTCTTTGATGTGATGGTGTGTGGCGCTTCTCACCGTCACTAGGGGTGACGTGTCCTTCCCACCTTTCATCCCGATGCTGAGCCTTTCATTATTAATATTTGCACACTGGACACAGATCTAATAAAATGGATCTTAGTCACTGGAAAATATATTAATGGACGGTTTTTCATGCTTATCTGATAGTTCAATCAAGATCTAAATACTGATGTAGGTTTATGTGTGTCCAAATGTGTGTTTGTGAGGGGTGCATTTGGGAAAAGGGAAGGTGGAAAATGCTTCATTTGCCAGAGTCATGAATTAAATAAGGCAGGTCTGAATCTACTGGCAAATATTATTATAATAATTAACAACATACAAGACAATGGGATAAGTTATACTTAAAAATAATATTTTTGGAACCAAGCAGAAACCAAATAAGCTACATTTGGAGCAGTGAGACGCGAGTTCTTGTTGCCCTAAATATGCTTCTCGATTGTGGCTAAATCTATGCTTTAGTTTGGCAGGATGATAAGGAATTACACTTTTGCTTGTTTTTCAACCCTTAGTTTTAAATTCCTTTGTGAGAGTGTGCATTGAAAAAAAGCACAAGTCAAATAGATTGTGTTATTTTTCTGAGTTTCTCTTTATATCCCTGTGATCTACTTTAAATGTCACTGGATCTCAGTTTCCTTATTCATAAAGCAAGAACACTATATAGATACTCTCTGTAACACATTCAATTAAAAATGATTCTGTGGAATGAAGAGACAAAGCACTGTGTAACCAGTACATTTCCAGAGACGACATCTGTGTTAGTTTCCTAGGGGCGCCATAACAAATTACTACAGAGTGGCTTAAAACAACAGAAATTTATTCTTTCACACAGTTCTGAAGTCTGGAAGCCAATAATAAAGGTGTAGGCAGGGCCGTGCTCTCTCTGAAGACTCTAAGCTAGGATCCTTCCATACCTCTCCCTAGCCTTTGATGGCTGTTGGCAACGCTTGGTGCTCCTTAGCTTGTAGAAATCTCTGTATCAATCTCTGCCCCCATCTTCAGGAAGTCGTCTCCTCTGTGGTCTGTGCCTGTGCCCAAATTTCCCTCTTCTTACAAAAACTCTAATCAGATTAGTGTCACCCTAAGGCAGTGTGACCTCTGCAAAGATTCTATTTGCAAATAAGGTCACGTTCACAAGGAGAGGAGATTAAGACTTAAACACACATCTTTTTGGTGGGGGCACAATTCAGTGTCTTTCCACAATAACACCTGAAGGCACAGTCTGTTTATGTTGAAGGAGTCCTAAGTCTCAAAGAAAGTAGTGAGATAACCCTGAGATGCAGGCAGAGAAGAAAAGAAAAATGGAAAGTCAATACGAATATAATTTGTATCTTGCTGATACAAAAGGTATGAACACATACATAGACACACAGCATTCGTTGAGAATGCTAGAAATATGAAGTAAAACAAACATAAAACACTATTTTAGTTCTAAGTAAAATCAACTCGTTTGCTTGGAGAGTCATGAGGGAGGTGTCAACAGGAGAAATGAGCTTGGCGAGCAGGAGAGCTGCCACAGGCGTGCCTTTTACCTGGATTCACCGCAGGCCCATGTCTGCCCTCAGCCTTCAGTTCTCAGAGACTGGAATCTTCCTAGTATCTCAGAATTGCCTCGTGTGCACTCTCAGGTTAGTGCGGCTCAAAAGAAACGGACATGGCAACACAGCATTCCTGTCAATTTCCAGTGATGTTCGTTATGGCCAAAGTGACCAGAACGCACAGTAGCTGTTCAGACAGTCTCATCCTAGGGGAAGCACACGGCAACAAGCCAAAGTGTCAGAGCCATGAGCTGTGGCTGTTTAAGGACATCTAGTTTTGCTAGTCAGGTGCATCTATCTCCACAATAGGTAGGTGTTTGTCAAGTGGTCTAGATACTTGATTTAATCTGACCTATCTTTGAACAATTCAATCATTTGGAGCAAATAACCAAGCAGATGATAATTTCAGAATTACAATAAACATATTTTTCTCAATGCTTCCTGAAACTATGTTTACGGGTGACAGTAAGTTAGTTTTGGGGATTAGGTCCAAATAAATTATATCAAAAGCCCTGACAGAGGGATCAAGGCTAAGCATGCACATCTTTATTCTCTACAGCTTTGGTACATTAAAACACACACAGAACAGATTCTCATTGTTTGTGGGTTCAATTTTTATGATTTTGCCTACTCGCTAAAATGTATTTGTAATCCCATAATCAATCCTTGTGGTGCTTTTGCGGTCATTTGTGGACACGTGCAGAGCAGCAAAAACTTTCAGTGGCTCACACATGTTCCCAGCTGAAGTCAACAATGCAGACATCCGTCATTAGCAGCACATGACTGTAACCAGACTACAAGAAAATTAAAAACTTTTGTGTATTGAAGGAAACTATCACATGGTAAAAAAGGCAACCCACAGGATGGGAGAAAATATTTTTGAAGTCATATATCTGATAAGGGGTTCATATTTGGAATATGTAAAGAACTCCTACAACTCAACAACAATAAAAATAGGCAACCTGATTAAAAAATGGACAAAGTAGATGAATAAACATTTCTCTAAACAAGATACACAAATGGCCAATAAGCACATAAAAAGATGCTCAACATCACTAATCATTAGGGAAATGCAAACCAAAACCACAGTGAGGTACCACCTCATACCCATTAGGATTGATACCATTAAAAACAACAGCAACACAACAGAAAATAAGTTTTTGGCAAGAGTGTAGAGAAATTTGAACACTTGTATTATACATGGTTGGCGGGAATGTAAAATGGTGCAGCTGCCGTATAAAACAGTGTTGCAGTTCCTAAAATTAGAATTACCATATGATCTAACAATTTGACTTCTTGTTATATGTCCAAAAGAATTGAAAGCAAGGTCTCAAAGAGATATATGCACACTTATGTTCAGAGCAGTATTATTCACAACAGACAAAAGGTGAAAGCAGCCCAAGTGTCCATTGATAAATGAATGGATAAACAAAACATGGTGTATACATGCAATGGGATATTATTCAGCTTCACAAAAAAAGGAAATTCTGCGCTATGCTACAACACAGGAGAACCCTGAGGGCATTATGCTAAGTGAAATAAGCAGTCACAAAAGGACAAATAGGATAATTCTAATTATCTGAGATAACTTAGAGTTCTCAGATTCATAGAGACAGAACATAAAATGGTGGCTGTCAAGAGCTAGAGAGAGAGGAATGGGATTGATTGGGTTATGGCTACAGATTTTCATTTTGAGAAGATGAAAAAGTTCGGGAGATGGTCGCACAACAATGTGAACGTACTTAATACCACTGAACTCGTACATTTAAAAATGGTTAAGATGGTAAATTTTATGCTATGTGTATTTTGTCACAATTAGAAAGAAAACATACATGACTCAATATAGTGGAATTTAACATCCTAATACATTCTACTGGCATTTTACCCAGTAAAACCACCTAGTCAGTCTCAATGGCATGTAATTGATAAGACCTTGGAAAAGAAAATAGAAAAACCTATAAAATCTAATGATTCAAACAAATTTTTTTTGGAAGCCAATAAAATTATTTTAAAGGAAAAAAAACTCTTAAGAAGAAATGACACAGGTTACCTCATTCCTAACACTCTGGATACTGAGAATGAGGTTCGGTATTTCAGGAAAGCTTTATGCATTTGAGAAAAACTTCCTGTTGTAATCTGTCATTCATAGAGAATTTTGAGAAAGGCAATACACCACCTCCTTCAAAACACACACATAAAATGTCTACTCACACATTAAGAGCACCTCTAAAATTCATGGGACTGAAGAGAGGAACCAGGAATGCCCTAATGATTCATTTGCATGTTCATGCCTATATGGCCTCAATTTGCATTTGCAAATGACTTTTTATTTTGCATATTTCAATTCTTGTTGGGCATGCACCGCAGCTGGTGCATGGTTTGTGACTGTTACTGAGGTGCCAATACTTGCAAGACTTATCTGCAAATGTGAATGTCCCTTTGGGCTGCTAGTTACCATTCTGCTCGGCCATGAAACCCTGTTAAAGGTGAATGGGTGGCCTCTGTGGGTAGAGTATGAGATGCTTTCCTATCTTCAGTCAATGGGTGAAGTGCCTCTGGGAGGACTTTCTCTGGGGTCACAGAATAGGCTTTAGTATTTCCTGGCACGATCTGAAGTTTGGAAGAGGAAAGCAGGCAGGAGCCTCTGCAACGGTTTTTATTATAATGTACTACTTCACAGCTTCAGTATTAGGCCCTGGAGGCAGTTTTTCAGGCAATCCTGGAATAGTGGACTGAGCAGACAGCTTTGGGTTTGAACTTGGCACCTTGAAGAGTTTGGGACCTTGGCTCAATTCATTGACCTCTCAGACCTTCAACCTCCCTATCTTTAAATTGGAAGTAATAAGACTCTGCTCATGGGATTACAGTGTGAATTCAAGAAGATAATGTAGGAAAAGCCGGTGAAGTGCCTGGCACATAGTATGTACTCAACAAATGAGAGCTGATATTGCTGTTTGAATTTTATTCCTAATGCCTTTGAGAAGGATCTGTAGGGAAGCTGAGATGTTCTTTTAGAGTTCAAAGAGACCGATCAACATTGAGCCATGAGAAAATCACAGAGGAGACTTTGACTCTTGACTTTTGACAGTAGTCAGTAGCCAAACAGGTTTGGTTGATTTGGAGCTTTTAATTACAACTGGTAGTTGGGGAGGCATGCTAAAAACAAGATGGAAAAAGTCGGAGACCACCCTCTGAAACTGTGTTGTTCTCTGAGGCTGAATACAAACTCCTGGGGGCGGATACAAAGGTTGCCTGTACCATTATTATTATTATTACTATTTACAACTTCCCTGTGCTGAGTGAAAGGCACCCTGTTAATTGAACTGAGTGAAGTTCCTGAAAAATCTCAGGTTGAATTACTCACGTTTTCGCTACTGAACTGCACGGAGATATAAACTTACTGCTCTACATGAAATCTGCTAGAGAGATTTAAAATTTATCAGTCCTCTTAGCTTTGCTGCTTTTAAGACCACAAAAAAATGGCCTGTCTCAGAGAAACCTTGCATATTACAATTCAGTTTTCAGACATGGCAGGAACTCATTCACGGCAGAATTTATTTCACATTACATTTGGAGCATGCACGAGATTTAAAAGCAATGCTTTTTCTCTAAAGTACTCACTACAAAAGATATATCACACATACTCCAGCTATTTAAAACTCAGCAAGGGGAATATCAACAGATTTTTCTCCAAGTGGGCTCTCTGATCAGCTGGGGAAATAAAATCTCTCTTATGAAAAGCAACGAATTGAAACAATTCCGCTACACGAAAGCCTAGGGGTACCTGTCCTATTTGGTTGGAACTTTGGGCAGCTTCAAAGGTAGAAGTAGAGTTTATATAGGTATGTGTGTATATATGAGTGTTGTTTTTGCCTTTACGAATGGTTTTCTGACTTCCCCACACCTTCAGTGCTATTAGGAATATTTATGAAGGAACAAAATACCATTAGCGATTTTTTTTAATTGAATTACTTATGTATCAATCAAGAACCTGTCAATTGTTTGTAATGGAAATTAAACCAATGCTATTTTTCCTAAAAAGTAAATTTACGGGCTCTTCTGCTGGGACATTCGGGGTGACAGCTTCAGGTATGGTGTGACCCAATTCAAAATTATCATCAAGAATACCTTTTTTTCTTTCACTCTTGATTCTGGTCTGAGAAACAGAACCAATAGGATAGATGTGTATATATGTATGTGAACACATATGTATATATTTAACTATGAATATAAATATTTATATATATATAGACAGAGTGAGAGAGAGAGAGAGAAGGCGAGAGACTGAATTCTGTAGGGCATGTTGGCAGCTAGAGGCCCAGGGAGGAGTCAGGATTGTAGTTGAGGTCTGGAGGCCACATGGAGGCAGATTTCCCTCTTCCTTAGGGGATTTCTTTCTTGTTTAAGGCCTTTGACTGATTGGACGAGACCCATCCATCCACCTTATGGAGGGTAATCTTCTTTACTCGAAGTCTACTAAGGTAAATGTTATCACATC
Source organism: Lepilemur ruficaudatus (assembly GCA_963574885.1). Lineage (NCBI taxonomy): Eukaryota > Metazoa > Chordata > Mammalia > Primates > Lepilemuridae > Lepilemur > Lepilemur ruficaudatus. Next base: position 21,864 of record CAUYRT010057017.1, on the reverse strand, counting down.
TAAAAAATACCTTCACTGCATCATCTAGAATAGAAACTGGATACCATGAGTACCACAGCCCAGCCAAGATGACACATAAAATGAACCGTCACATTACCCATCTCGGGAAGGTTATCACTCATAAGCACACAGATGGTGACAGGCAGCTCCAGCCTCACCTTGTCCTTAGAGGTTAGCAATCCCAGAGAAAGGGAGTGCTTCTCCTTCTGATAGCCTGACCAGAGTTCCCAGTTGAATTCACGTGTCCAAATCAAGAACTGGGGTGAAGGCTGAGGTTTGCTGACGGGGCAGGCTGTCCTCACTGCTCTATTTCTGTTGCAGAGAGAAGCGGTCGGTCAGCACCGTCATCACAACAGCGAATGGTTTCCAAGGTTTTCCCCCTTGGAAAGGGCCGAGCCCCAGAAAGAGGGAAATGGGAAGGATGCCGGGCAGACAGAGGGTTACCTCCCAGTATCTCTGGGAGCAAACTGCGGCTCATGAGTCAAATCCAGCCCCCAGCCTATTTTTGTGTGGCCCGTGAACCAAGATTGAGTTTTACGTTGTTTAATTATTGAAAGAAAATAAAAAAGAAGAAGAATATTTCTTGACACGTAAAAATTACATGCAATTTAAGTTTCCATGTCCATAAGTGAAATTTGTCGGAACACAGCCGTGCCCACTGGTGACGTGTTCTCTGCGGCTGTTCCCACCACGACAGCAGAGCGGAGTGGTTGCCACAGAGACAGCGTGATCTGAAAAGCCTGAATTATTTATTTTCTGGTCCTTGACAGAAAAACACTGATGGCCCCTGTGTTAGAGCATGCAACTGTAACCGATTTGGAATATGAATGCTTTTTCATTCATTTTGGAAGTGTTTGTTGACACGCATGTGTATTTGTTTATTTACTCTGCGACTGGCTCCTCACAGAGAGGATCCAACATTTCAATAGCGGAGAAGGTTACAAATCAAAGTGTTAAGTCCCCTTTCCATTCCCATCTCCAGCCTGTCTCTCTAGATGTAATCATTTTAACCATTTTTTAAAATTAAAACTTTGGTTTTTTTGGTGGTTATGGCCCTAATCCAATATTATGCTCTCGTTTGTTTCCTGGTTGGTCAACGCTCGACGTCAACCGCGTGCTGGAACCCACGGGAAGTCCACCTCCCTTGCAGCCTTAGAGTCTCTTACAGAACATTTTTAAAATTTAAGCTTGTTTATTAGCGATATTTATTTTTGACCTGTGGGATTGAGAAATGGGCCTTGTCTTCTGGTTCTGTAAAGAGAGGAATTTGGGGCTCCTTCTGTTCACCCTCCAGCTTCTGCTCTTGTTACTTTAAATTTTGAAGACTAGTGGCATTTACACTCTGTTCTGCGGAATTAATCTCACACCCTTTATCTCTAGGTTGAATTCAAAAAATTTGCATCTTATTCAGTAATGGGTGAACCCATTTTACCTGAGGACACATATCGTTTTACAATTGTTACTTTGATTTTTTTTTTCCTGTCATTTTTTCCCTCTTTCTCTTTAGTGCCTATTAGACGGATGTTAGCTTTCTTGGATGCCTATTCTAAACTCTAAGTTTTTTCTCATGTGTTCTCCTTTCTTCTGGGGCATTTCCTTTACTTTTACTTCACATACTTTTATGATGTTGTTTTTTAACTTTAATTTCCATAACCTTTTTCTTCTTATTTACTTGCTTCTTTTCTACAGAAGGCTGTTATGGTCGTCTTGTCTCTCTGTCAGAACCGATCTCTCCCTCTTGAATCTCTTCAAGGTTACCCATTACATTATTTTAATGTTCTCCTCTCTCCCCTCCAAGTGCTGCTTCCTGCAGTGGGAGTTGCTCCGTCTGTCCCCTGCGGGTCTTCTCATTTGTGTCACTGCTGTTCCCTGTCTGCTAACCTGTAGTTGTCCCTTCAAATCTATAGGGCCTAGCTGGAGGAACACTGTTTTGCTTTCTATTTTCGCCTCTTCTCGGAAGGAGAGGGCCACCCAATGCACCTGTGCCTGTTCGCAGGGCCTGGGACCTACCGCATCTCCCATGACAAGGCAAGCAGAAAAATTCTCAGTGTCCATGTGCCTCGCCGCCTTCCAGTGTGCCGATATTCAGCCGGAAGTGCCAAACTCCTAGGCAAATAGGTTGATTTAGTTGGTAACCATAACCACTACCACCTGGGTGGAGCTGGAGCAGGCAGGTAGGTTCCTTCATACAACCGACCACTGACCTAGTCTGCAGATTTTCTTTAAATCTGTATCCTTTCCGCTTTCCAGTTCTTGCTATCTACCAGCACTCGTGGGCTCTCTTGTGAAAACCGTTCCTTCCACACTGCAGCTTTCTCTAGCATCCTCTGACCTATTTGCTAATGTAGGAATAATAATTATAATGATAGGAAATAGTAATAGAGTGCTTACGATATAGCAGGCATCGTTCAAAGCAGTTTGCATGGATCGTTTCATTTAGTCCTCTTAACAACCCTGGTGAACAGGCCCTACTCTTATTCCTGTGGTACAGATGAGGAAACTGAGGCATAGAAGGGCTGCTGTCTAAAGTCACACAGCTTGTGAGCTGCAGACCCAGGTCCTGAGCCGGAGCAGTCTCACTGGAGCCCCCACACTCCTGCCTGCCGCACTACTGAGCTGGACGGATCCTAACCGTGGGCACTTCCGGAAATTTGTTAAAATCTTGGGTCTGCTGATGTCATCCTGCAAGTTCTTACTATTATTATTTTTAATTAATTGACTCCATGTGATACTTTTAAACTATTGTTTAAAAATATTTTTTTTTAGTAGGGAGGACCATAAATACGTGTGCTCAGTTTACTGTGCTCAGGCGAATGGAAGTGTCAGCTGGGCTTACTATGCTCTTGTTCCTGTGCTGTCTCTGGGAGGGAGGAGGGGGAGAGACAGCACATATTCCCCAGGGACCATTCAGTGGCAAGACTTGCTATATTCCAAATGTCACCTTGTTCCACTCTTTCTTCTTTTGCCTATGTCCTACCTTCGATCCCTCTTCCCTTTCGTCGTGGTAGTTTCTATAAAGCCTTCAAAACGTACCTCCTCTAGGAAGCCTTTGCTGATTTTCTGGGCTGAATTATAAGTTTTGTGTTTCCACTGTACCTTGTGCAGGCCTCTATGCACCATTCTGTAATAACGAGCTCTCTGATTGCCCTCCTAGAAGACTCTAGGCAACTTCCAGGACAAGGACAGGCTACGTTCAATGTCCAGCCAAGACCTGAGCTTTAGTTATTTATTGTTTTGGGATGAGTGAGTGCATGGAAGTAATGTACAAGTGATCATTTTCTTATTCCCAAGATCTTGAAGGGTCGGGGTTTATTCAGATAAATTATTAATAAATGTATAGTTGCCCTGATACAAATCTAGTTGGGCTGTGGCTGAGAAAGTTGTCATACTGGGAAAAATCCACAAATACCCTCTGAGTTCTGGGCAGGATGATTGGACCAATAGGTTTTAGAGTCCAGTCCTCTCTGTTGTGTATTTTGTACCCAGGGGCTGAGTCACAGGAACTGCCTTGTTAAGCCAATCTTTTCTTATCACTATTTGGCATGCTTGTTCCTCTTAGGATAAATTTAAAAACATAGTAACAAATGAATAAAAACATCATCTGAAAGCTATCAATAATAAAATCTGAAAAAGGGGGCCCTAATTGGGCAGAGTTTTAGAGAAACTGAAGCTGAATTGATTTCGGTTTCTGAGCTTTGAGAAATAGGCCTAAACCGGCCATCAAACTGGCCACCAAGATTTTGCTTCTACTTCTATCTCTACGGCACTCCAGGTGTGTGGCCCTAACTCAGCATTCTGTGTTATTATCACATCTGTAGACCTATGGTGCTAACTCAGTGCCCTTTATTCCTGTAACAGCCTCCTCAATGACCCCCAGTCCTCTAGGCTCTCCAGCTTCCTTCCAAACTCAGCTTTGCAAAGCAGAGACCCCCAAACGTGGGATTTCATTCTCAGAATGAAGTCCAGATATTCTGCAATGCGCCTGAGCTCTTCCAGCCTGGCCCAGGTCAATCTTTCTACTTGTCACCTCTCTGTTCGTTACCTAGAGCCGCTGTGACAAATTCCAACAAACTCAGTGGCTTAAAACAACACACATGTATGACCTTGCGGTTCTGTGGGTCAGAAGTCTGACGTGGATCTCGGTGACCTAAAATCAAGATGTCGTCAAGGCTGCATCCCACTCTGGGATCTTGAGGCAGAATCTATTTCCGGGTCTCTCCCAGCTTCCAGAGGCCACCTGCATCCCCTGGCTTGTGGCACCTTCCTCCATCTTCAAAGCCAGCAGCGCAGGTCTAGTCCTTCTCACATCCCATTTCTCTGACCTCTTCTGCCTCCCTCTTCCACTTATATGAGCCCTTCTGACTATATCAGGCCCCCCCAGATAATCTCCCTATATGTAGGTCGGCTCATTAGCCACCTTAATTCCCCTTTGTCATGAAAAATAACATTTTCGCAGGTTCCAGGAATTGGCACACGGACGTGATTAAGGGACCATTATCCTGCCTGATACAATGACGCCTCTTGCTACCACATATTTCATGCTCCAGTCAAACCAGAAAACCTGCTATTGCTCAAAGCGTCATTCACATTTATGCTTCCTTTTTGCTCACGTTGTTCTTTGTGTCTGAATTATGCTTTCCTCCCATTCTGTATATGTATTCTTGACATCTCAACTGAAATGTCGTTTTCTCCAAAGCCTTCTTCTAGCGCCCAGGCAGAAGTGTGCCTCCCTCTACCTTCCTACTTCACTTTGCTTATGCAGTAGTTCCCCTCTTAGCCTCAAGGGACACGTTCCAAGACCCCCAGTGAATGCCTGAAACTTTGGATCGTACCAAATCCTATATACACTATGTTTTTTCCTATACGTACATACCTATGATAAAGTTTAATTTATAAACTTTCCCACCATGTTTTAATTCCCTGAAGTTTCCCTAACTTAATCATTTTTGCATCTTCTTTGATACCCAGCAGAAGTTAAACATGTAGAGGGAGCTCAAGAATATGTCCTAAGTGGAATGGATTTTTAAATTTATGAAGTCTCAGAGAGGGAATTATGATTTTGGTTTAAATAGTTAAGCTCCTTAGGTGGTAAATTTTATTTTGTTCAGAAGTTCTATATATCAAACAATTACATAAATTGATGCCATTATGGTGAACCGTGGAAAGGAATCAAAGCTTTGAGCACATTTTTCCATCACTACCGTACTGCCTATTGTGTGTCTTAGGAAATTCCTCCCAGAGACAGAAAGACAAGACTCGGTGTCAACCTAAAGCACTCAGAATCTTTTTCGCATTACATCTGGGTTTGCACTATATTTGAATACCTATGAACTTACTTTTCTTATTTGAGAGAATATTCTCGATCACAGAACAATGTGCTTCATTTTTTTAATACCAGGCTTGTATATTGTAGGTTTCCAAGAGAGATTTTTAAAATTACTCTATCGTTATAATTGGCATATATTTTAAAAGTGAAGACATAATAAGCAGGCACTTCTGATAACAATTGTTAGCACCTTTTATTAATTTTTAAAAAATCTAAGTATAATTTTCCAAAGAATAGGCTATTTTTCCACTTCTCTTTTTATGTTAAACATTGAACAAGGATTATGTCTTGTCTACTGGCCGAGCTATTTAAATACACTTATTCATTTAAATATCCATAATCCCTCCTTGAGAAGATGTGGAGAATGATTCTCAGAACGTTGGAAGGCCTTGCCCTTGGTCTCAGAACTGGTTAGCTGGGATTCAAACTCAGGTCTTTCTAACTAAAGCACTTGCTATCTTAGGTATGATTGTCCTATTGTTGTAACATCACACATAGGAAAGACTCTGTGTTTCAAAATTAATACCTTTGAATATTAACATTAAAAATTTTGATGTAATACACTACAAAAAAATGCATGATATTTTGAACATGGAGTTATGCAGCTCTGGGCAAGTTGCTAAACCTTTCAGAATTTCAGTTTATTATAAAAAATAGAAATAACGAAGCTTACCTCACCATTTTATAAAGATTAAAAAAGAGAAGTTGATTTATTTCCATTATGTTTCATTCCCTACTGAACAGTTTGAATGAATTGGAGACTCTGGTGCCATAAAATCCACTGCTTAGAAGTAGCATCCCCCACGTATGATGAATGCGAACTCCTATTAAGTTGAATACCAGATGTCCTTTAGGATACAAACATCTGCCGATTGTCACATCCTCATGGGCAAATCATTGCATCACACGGACACGTAACTGATGGAAGGTATCTGAACGGAACTGTTCCTAATGGAAAAGGAGAAGAGGGTAACTGGGAGCCTGGGGCCCTGGTGCTGGGGGAAACGGATTTTCTTGGGACTGCCATCTGGGTGTGCTGTATTGGTCATGAAGTTGCGGGTGCATCACTGAAGATACCGAGCGGGGCCAAGGAGGAGCTATCTTTCCTCTATCCCATGTCTAGGGCTAGGCTTGGCCTCAGCTGGTTCTCTGCAACACTACTCACACTAGTGGGAAGGGGGCTTCTTGGGAAGTGGCTGCTATCTCTGCCATGTCCTCAGTGCAGACTGGGTAAGGGGCATGCTGGCCATATGTCCCACTTCAAGCTAGTGTCTAAGACAGAGAGAGAAGATAGGAAACACAAGGAACAGAGAGCAGAAGTTCACACTGGGCACTTGTTCCTGGAGGAAAAGAAAAGCAACCCCCCTTCCCCCAGGTTCCCTTTTCCTGCCTTCTTCTCCCTGTCCACCCTGTATGCCCAAGCTCTAGCCCCGTGTGCACCTGTGGCCAGATAGAAGTCTCTTCTCTTAGCAAGAGAGGAAAACGCAAATTCTCCACATCCACCTTGTTGTCTAATGTTGTAGAAAATAATGGCAGATAATTTGCTAAAAGTTGCCTGAGAAGTTCTTCATGGCCCAGTGGTCTTTGTCTGTGAGCAGTGCTCACCTTACAGACGGACTGTCTTTGAGGAATTTGAGCCCAAGTCACTTTTTTAAAATGTGATATGTTTTGTTATAGAAAAAAATAACACAAGTGGAGTTTCGTCTCTAAATATCATTTTCAAAGCCCGTGTCACCCCAAATGCGGCTAAAACTCCTGATATATTTTTTTATTTCTTTTACTGTTCATTCAGTAATTTCAAAGGAATAAAATGTATAACATTTTAAATATTTTAATAATTTCATGAATCTTTTCTTTTGCTAACAAAGCTGTGAATAACATGATTATTTTCAATATATTCATTTATGCTTCAGTAAACACTGCTGAACCCTGCCCTACAGCCATTGCCCTTAAGGGGAGACAGGGCAGTGAACAGGCTGGCGAGAAGCCTTGCTTTCCTGGAGCTTCCTTGAAGAGAACTGCCAAGAGTCCCCTCTCACTGTCCCCTGCCACACACATAGGTTAGGATGAGCAAGCTTCACCTCATTTTTTCCTGATAAACAAACTCTGCACAAATGTATGAAGCTTTGGAATCTCAGTTGCGGATAATATTGCTGCTTCTATGGAGAAACACAGCTTTTCCCATGAAAACAGTCAGAGGTTGAAGAAAGAAATCTGACATTCAATTCTCGTGGCTATTTGACCCTTGCTACTGTAGAAAACTCCTCCACCACTCATGTTTTCCAGAGAGTGCTGGCAGGGGTCTCAGCAGGGGGCACTTGGTCTTTAGCTCTGTCCATGTCTTTCTCTCTTACGCACGGCCTCTGCGATGCTGCAGCCTGGGGCGCAGGAAGGCCCTCTGGCGCGGAAGGGGAGGCAGGCCTGGCGGGAGGGCACCCGGAACGTTCACTCCTTATATGCTGTTTTCATTGTGCTTGTATTGGCTGAAGTGTCCACAGGAGGGAAATCAGATTCCATGTGATTAGAACATTTGGTTTGTCCTGTTTCTGTACAGTCATTGCATCTGGAGGAGACCCCCAGTTCAACTGCCCATTTTACAGAGAAGGAAACTGGGACCCACAGAATGAAGTGAATTGCTCACTGTCATACAGCCGGTCATGGACACGTGAGGCCACAGACCAAATCTACCTTTCCTGTACGCCACGCTGCCTGGGTGACCTTCCGAATACAACTCTGCCGCGCTGGTGGTGGAGCTTCCAGGCCAATGGCTCGCCTTCTGTGCAAAAATGGCCAGGCTGCATGTGCCGAAATTCCATTGCAAGGTCCGTTTGGTAGGCCTTGATGACCTTAACCAAAATAGTACTATTAAATGAGCCTCCAACTCTCTCCATCCATCAAATCTGAAGCTTTTTCATTAGGGCTACTACCAAACTTTCTTTATTCAGGAAACCTAACCAGCAATAAAGAACCCGACTGATCAGTGGAATATGAATTTTACTGCTGTGTGGAGACACGGTTTTATTTTTCTGTCAGGGAAAATGAGATCTAGTTGGGGAACGAGTGACTTATAATCCTCCCTGCATCATTCCTGCTGGCCACTCAGGCGCCAATCTGGAGACTGCATCCTCTTAGATTGGATCTGATTTTTAAACTTTTCCTGGATGTCTTATTTCCCTTCCATCCTAGCTCTGACATAAACCTAATGCATCTAGCACACTTTTTGGCTCCCTAACAGTGCTTGAGAAATTCCATCCTCGTTTTTTTGGCCGAAGGTTGTGGAAATATGAAAAATGATGGTGGGGCGGAATGGGGAAGAACATTTAGAAAGTGTATTTTAAGTTGCAAATTCGGATTGCTAGGCTGGGTCCATACATGCAGAAGGAGGTGAGAAATGAGTCCATAAGTCAACTTTAAAACCATAATCCTACTTCAGCTGTGTGACTACTTTAACCAGAGTTATTTCAATCTGACCTGTAGATGATGACTCCAACTTCTGGTCCCGAGAGCCTAGAAGTTGCAGATTGGATTTCCACTTGAGTATACAGAGCACTGCTGCTGCCACAGCCACCAAAGGAGCGAGACCAAAGTGACAGGAGCAGAGCCCTGTTTCCAGCACCCGTCTGTCCTCCCCTCACCGTGGGTCTCATACCAAAATGAATATGCTCCTGAGAAGGGCAGGATTATCAGAAGGCCCCTTCTCTGGCACTGTAGATCCTCAGATGGCTTCCTTTGCACTTGATAAAAGTCCAGTTTCTCTCACACCAGTGGGTCAGAAAATTAGGCTCATTTCTTTTGGAACCGGTTGTTTCCCACAGTGTTGACATATGCCATGTTATGTTGCATTTTACAGTTTATTTTGCATCAAAATATTTCTAAACAGTTATGCCCTCATTCATATGTTTATACATTGGATAAATTAAAAACGGTCACATCCTATTGACCAAAAGCATTGATGAGAGGAATAAAACTTGATCTCAAATTTCGAAAGATAAATTGGACTATATAATTAGCCTTGGTCAAGGCAAAACTCTTTGGCTAGGAAAGTAATGTTTTCTTCTGATCTGGAGCAGCTGAACAGGTTTTCAAACCAAGTGGGAACAAAAGACATGAGAGACTTCCAAGTGTGTCCAGAGAAGAAGCAGATTTGTTTTACACAATCAGACGCAAGGAGAACCTCCAAGAACAGACATAATCATCTCCAGAGACTTTGAAGTTACTCACAGCTGTGTGGAGCGCAAGGGCTTCTTATTTGGGAAATGCACTTAAACATCTTCTAATGTAATAAACAGACAGGGACATTTTAGCTTCTTACCAAAGAAAAGTAAGTAAACATAACCGTGCCTAACTCTGTAACCTGAGCTGATTCTCCCGATCTAACATGTACCATGTGACTGTAACATTGGAAGCTGCAAAGGGACCCTTGCAAAATGCAGGTAATGAGAGTCCAAACTGAATGAAACAGCAAGTCTGGGAAAACAAACCCAAGCACTGAAACATTTAATGAATGGAAAGTGCCCATGCATATCCTTCACAAAGATACAATTGTGTACTAAAATTATAGCTGAATCGAGGCAAACAAAATGCTTTGTAAGATTTTTGATATTGTGGGCTCTTTTTGTGGTATAAAAGTAGTAATAAAAAGCAATAAAAAACCATTTCCTTCCTTCTGTAGAACCACAGCAGATTTTTATAAAAAATAAAAACTGTACTATCAAATTAAACTACAAAACTAAGCAACTGGGATTGAGAAATATCATCCTGGGAGTTAGAATTTTTTAACTAGAAATTAGTACTGTAAAAGTAAACTGTGAAATAAGGCAACTGGTATTGAAAAGTCCTTTCAGGGAGTTAGAAGAACTTAACTCCAGTTCCAGCTTTACTAAATAATTTATTTTGAGATCTTTGTCAGGCCACTTAATCTTTTTAGGCCCAAGTTTCCTTATCTATAAAATGAGGGCATCTGACTCAGTGCCTTCCAGCTCTAGTATGTCTCTGATTTTTGAAATGTTAAATCAAATATTGCCTCAAATTTAGAGACTCTGCTATAAAATCTTTTTAGGAGGATAGCATAGAAAGATGGGCCTAAATTATTCAGAAATGTACCTTATACATCTTTTTAAAATGTAAACTAAACACTTGTGAAGAGTAAGAAATTGTTAGAAATTATTTAACAATTTAAATTCATATTTGAAATAATTATACTGAGTCCTAATGTAAATGGGCTACCTACTGAACAAGTACTGGACATTTTCACAGATACTGAATGGTGGAGATATTCCTTCCAGCACACTACAGAGCAATCAGAGGAACACCCAAAACTATGTACTGTCCAACCAAAAGGTGAGGGGACAGTCCTGTCATTTCTGTGGTATCTCATTCTTATTACATAGCTGAGGATTTATGGTGAAAGGAATTTCAGTTGCTGTTGTGAAGAATGTTTCTTCAAAGATACCTTAACTGAAAGCAAATTTTGCAAATGATGGGGAGGAAATAAAAGCAAGAATGTGACTTTTGGAAGTCCAGTTGAACTGTCCCAGTTATGAACTGCTCCGATACCGAATGATAGCACTTCACGTCATCTCAGACCTGTAACGTAAATATTTTCTTTATTAGTGCTTACTAGAAACACTGACATTAAACGATTTCCCACAGGAGGCTTTTCGTTTTCCACCTGTAGTAAACTGGACTACAAATATGTGACTATGGTAGCTGTTTTGCTAGCCTTTTTTTTCTTTCTAAAACTCAGTGAATAGAGTTTTAACTTTAGATGTCTCCTTACACGTTTTTATTAAACATATGAAAAACTTCCTGGCATAGTCTTCTGTCCAGAAGAAATGCTTTTTCTCTGCTCCTGATGGTTTTTCCATGTGGAGGGAGACCCTTCACTGCAGTGATCCTGGACTTCTTCTACGCCTAGCAGAGTAACTTATCTGATTGGTAATTTGGAGAGATCTAGAAATTTTTTTTTCATTTTTTCTTAAAAGTTAAGGTTGGACACACAAAGCACACATTTATCTCTGTTCCTTAAAGCTTCAAGTTTTACAGGGCCTGACTGTGCCTGAATGGGTAAGTCTATTTAAAATTGGGATTCAATTTTAGGAGACCCACTTTCCTCTAGATTTAAGCCATGTTCGTCAATCTAAATTTTGTCCATAATAAAAGCAATTATCTGCCCCCATCTACCACACTCTTTTGTCTTATTTCTTACTGGGTTAAGAATGCAGTTGAAGAAGATGGTAGATTTTTTAAAAAGTGGACTCCCTTAAAAATTTCTTAGAGTGTCATCATAGTCCTTTATGAATAATAGGAAAATAGGAGAGATGAAAAAGTCTTATTAGATATCCAATTGTATTATTTTTATTGCTTTTCTGTGAACACAGAATTATCCTCTAGGATATAAAGTACTAAATGATATGTTTTTAAATTCTAAGAAAGACCATTTGTCTCCTGATTGATTGGCTTAATATACTACAATTTAACACAACTGAACTACAGACTCAGCCAGACTGGAGTTTATGTCCTGACTCCGTTACTTACTCACTGCATGGCCTTGGAGATTTCTTTCCATCTGAACTTCAGTTTAGTTCAACAGCAAAATGAGGAGAATAATCATCAATCCATCACTACAAGGATGCATCTAAGGAGCTTGGTAAATACTAGCCCATCCTTCCCTCCCACATATACTCCTTTTCATCAAATAAATTGTGTAAAATGTATTTATTAACTATACGATCATACTTTGATAAATAATTTTTAATGGAAACATTCTTGAGAGTGATTTATAATAGGACAAGTGTAAAAACAAAGATATATACATGGAAGTTCTATTTACAGAAAATAGAAGTTTTTCTAAGTTAATTGAAGGAGTTATCATACGTTTTTTTGTAAAATTCACACACAGTAAAAAGTCTTCTCCAAACTTAATTCTTGTAGAAAAAATTGGTTAGAATAAAGCTTTCAAGTGTCCATCTCTGTAGTGTTCAAGGACCCCCTTACAATTAGAGTGTCCTTTCTATAACCAATCTTGTTTCTTAAAACATCTTGAATGATTTGATCTCAGCTAGGCTCCCCTGAGATCGCCTGCACCAATCCTAAAAAAAAATCTCTGGTCCCCAAACCCTTAGAAACGCTAGTTTCTTTTGGAAATTTTAATTCCTTTTAGCTTCCCTGATGCAGAGGTGCTCAACTTTGTGCATCGGAAACACCTCCTGGATATTTCTTGAAAATGTGGGCCACCAGAGATTCTGATTCATCTGTTGTGGGGCAGGCCCTGGGAAGGAGTAATTTTAAAAAGTCTTCATAGATAATTCTGACTGCTTGTAATGGTAAAGATTAAGAACCACTGCTAGAAGCTTTTGACGTCTGTTGGCTGGGTTCAAGGGACAAAGGGGAATCCCATAGTGATCATGAAACCGCACTCTGAATTCCTGGAGAAACCCAGAACTAATTTTATTTGAGCAATTTCCATAATGTATACTCCAAAGCCATTTGTGCAGATTCAGGGGTATACCAGGTAATGCTATTCCCATTCAGAACCCAAAAGTCTAATGTAGAACTAGTATTTTTTCTGGTATGTAAGCAGTAACATAATTGTGGTTTGACCTGATTCGTTTATTTGACACTATCAGTCACCATTGCTATTCACAGTTTTTCCTGAAACTTGTCAGCAAAATGTTAAAGGGAAACTCAAGAATTCCATACGTTTTCTTTGACCATTCACCAATAATATTCTATTCTTTGTTACAGACGTGATGTAGTTTCTCTTGTTCCCACCTGGTCTACTTTGCACCTGGATAAAATTTGGTTGGTGTGGTGGAGGCTTATTCTAAGACTTTCTCCAGATCTGATTCATATCCCGTAGGATCTTGGCCTACAAAGAATTCCTCAAAGTGGAAAAACAAGTAATGAAGTGGCCCAATTGATGAGCTCAAGAAAGGAACTCGATGCTGACTGGCAGTTTGGGATTGAGGGGAAGTGATGAGGATTTATTTTTTCAGGGTAGGATGTGGTCGCCCCCTCCAGCTGCTGAGAAGACACTGTTTGGGTGGTGGTTTCTTCAGGGAGGTATGATTAACCGAGCAAGATTGTTCTCTGTTGTGGTTTTGGAAGAACAACTGGGTATGGCCACTGTGTTTAAAGAGCCATATTTGTTTGGTCTAAATACCAAGATCTTTCCATAGCCACGCTCAGAATTTAGATCTGTAATTCACTTAATTTCTGATTTAAACTCATGCTTTGACTTTGAGAAAACTATGCCTGGGGAGAAGAAAATTGCCAGAGCATTCACCATCTCCAAAAACCCCGGTGGCACCATAGGACTGCTACTTGTCCAGCACGTCACTTTAGAGAAACCACAACGCTTGAAAATACAGATTTTTTCATTAAAGTGCCAGAAAACTCAACCCAAGAATTTTAAACAGTGGTTTTTATATACTATTAAAAGCCCTATAATAAGCAACTTTTGGAATCAGGATGAAAGTTAATTATAGAACTTCCTTGCCATTGCTGTTTCTATTTACATCTTCAAAACCACAGAAGCAAATAACACAGGCTTTCTTAATACATCAGCATCTTCCTGATTTCGGAGTTCTTTGAAACTGCTCTTACATCTTTCCCTTGAAAACACATCGTGGTTGAATATTCCCACTTCAGGGACAATTCCAGTTTCTAGTGTTTCGTCCAAGTATGTTGTTCTTTTCTTAAAATACTGAATGAATCTCAAGACACTTATACTCAAAGTAGACAAAACATCAAAGTTGTTACACAATGAGGTGCATGTTATACAGTCCATTTGCGTGTGTCTAATTTTTTTGTAGTTGTATGTTTCATCAGTAGCACTAAACACAGAAGAAACATAGTCAAGAATATGAGGTATCTCCTATCGTGTGTTCTTTTCCACCACCAAAATGCAAATGTAACTTTTGGGTTGATTTTTAAGAAAAAGGAAATTGTCAAAGTGAAAGAAATTGTCCAGGCCACACATTTCAAGATACTTGCCAAGTCTAGCTGAACAGCATGTTTGGGTTTCGGTCTTAGTCAGAAGGCTTTGTAGCCAATTCACACTGTGGCAATTGACTCAGTTGGCCTGGAGAGCTGACTCTTAAAAAAGTAATTCTCTCCAGCGCTGGGCCTCACAGACACACCCAATTAACCCCAAATTAATCAGTACCCACCTACACCACCGGTCTCAGTCTCAGCTGCCCATTAGAATCCCCTGGGGAGCTCTTTAACAATCCCCATGCCAGGTAATTAAATCAGACCAATTAAATTACAGTCTCTAGGGGTGTGGTCCAGCCATCAGCAGCTTTTAAAGTTTCCCAGGTGATTACAATGGATGGCTAAGGTTGTAAAACCACAACATTCTATGTAGAGCATGTCCGTGAAGTTCCGATTACTTCAGCATTTCTGTTCTTCCTTTTACCCAGGGTGGGCTAAGAGGCTGCCTTGGACTCCTAGGAAATTTCCCATTCTTAAAAATGTCCCTGGATTGGACAAACAGCTTAATATAAAATAAGCAAAAAAATGAAACATATGTGTCTATCAAAGATGTGTATTCTCAAAAATTCAATCTCATAAGTAAATGAAGTGCCTTTTTCTAAAAGGAAAATCTTCATATGCCTATCGCATTGTAGTGATAAATATAAAGTATTTAATTTCCAATGCTTTCAGGATTGAGGAAAAAAATATATTCTTATATATTTCTGCAGAAGTGAAAACACTACTACTACTAATGAAATAGCTGATATTTAATATTCAGTAACAACAAGCCAGGAATTGTTTTACATACCTACTTCATGTATGCTAACTCATTTGATCTTCGCAAAGGAGGTGGGTGACAGGACCAGCCCCATTTTCAGCAAGGAGGTAGGTACACTCCTGAGGCCACCTGTCTGATTAGGAGATGGGCAGGGGTGCTCCTAAGGGCAGCTGAGGTCCAGAGCCTGTATCCCTGGCCAGTCGTAGAAAGACAGGGAAATTTGGTAATCTCTGTCTATAGCCTTAAATAGGCCCTGAGATAGCAAAATCCCTCTTTCAGGAAATTGTCTTAAGAAAATAGCCAGATATATGTATAAATATGTTCATTAGAAAGAAAATATTGAGGAACAAAAGAGAAACAAGTCAAAACTCCACAAATAGAAGGTTGGTTAAGTTAGCCATATGATAGCCATGCAATGGGACAGTATGTTCCAATTAGAAGCCATGTTGCAAAGTGGTTCTTCTCGGCCCTTTCTACTTCGTGACCCGTGATGAGAATGACAACATGTTTATCACACACTAGGGTAAATGGTCAAGTTGGTCAGACGTGACTAGGGACTGGTTCTGGAAGCTGGTGGCACAGGACCCTCTAGCCAGGGTAGAAGCTGAGGGGATCAATGTCTTGGCATGCCTAAACTTCCCCCCAACCACCCACACAGGGTTTCCCTGAAATCTGGCATCCCTGAATGGCTTCAAGGTAAAGCAACAATTAGGTGAAGCCAAACATGGAAGGCTTGGTTGTTGTTAGTGGGGGTTATTGTTCAAGATCCTTCTCCAGCATCAGCCAGCATTTGTTCTGATTGGTTGGTGCCTGAGCTTTTCAGGTAAATATTTTGAGTATTACCAATGTATAAAAGAGTTGATTAATAAGGTAGAAATATATGGTTTGATAGAAAAAATAAGACCTAGTGTTAGATCAGTACAGTGACTACAGCTTCCAATAATCTTTTGTACATTTCAAAATAGCTAGAAAAGAATACTTCAAATGTTTCTAGAATTAAAAAAAAGACAAATATTTAAAGTGATGGATATCCCAAGAGTACTGATTTGATCTTTACAATTATTTGAATGTATTAAATTATCACATATACTGCAAAACTATGTACCTCTATTATGCATCAATCAAAAAATGAAACTTAATTTCACAAAATCTAGATAGAGTTTCTGGAGGGATAAATACAACAAGTGTTAATGCTTATTCTGCACTTTTCTGGATTTCCCACTTGTCAGAAAAAGGGTTCAGAGAGGACGAAAGAAAAAAAAACGAGAGTGGGAGACAAATGGCCTCAAAGAAGGACAAACTTCATTGAAGAAGTCTGGGAAGGGCCTCTGCTGGGAGGAGCAAGAGAGGGCCCAGATGAGCGGTTGGCGGGGGTGTTCAAGGTGCGGTGGCGGAAAAGGGCGGTCTTGCTTATGCAAAGCTAGGTGTCAAAAAGGGACCAATCAGGGCCCAGGCTTGTCACGCAGATTAGGGATTCAGAATCAGCCAGTCAGAGCCCTGGGTCCATTATGTAAATAAAGGATTCAGATTTAACCAATCAGAGCTGGAGAAGCCTGTACGGCCTTCCGGAGGCGCCTTTTTTTTCCAGAGTAGGGGGTGGAGATTTCTTTGGCCGACTTCTGGGAGGAGTGGAGATGACTTTGGTGGGCTTTCCGCGCGGGCTTTTTGTGTTGGGGGAGAAGCAAAAAGGCGGTTGTCCTTTTTGTCGTTCACCACTCATCGGCTTTGCAAAAGTATATGCTTATAAATGGAAAAAATAAAGACTAATAAATAGTATTTTCTGGCAGTAATCTTAAATTATGGTTGACTCTGAGTCCTCAAATACTGACACTTATTTACAAAAGTGTCCTCTGGCTTTCTAAGCAGCAGAGTGTTCCTAAACTGGTGGATGAAAAGTTCCTCCTGCTTGGGATAAGAGGGTACCGGATATCAGATTCTTTCTCTGTTTTATAGATACCACAAGAAGTTCTCGTATCATGTTAAACCCTGGAGAGGGGAAGAGGCTCCAGTAATAACTGAAGAATTTCAAAGTCAAATTTTGTTTTCACTTAAAAACAGTAAAGAATATGGTATGTCTTCTAAGATTGGGTTTATGGACCAAAGTCTCATACAAGTACTCAGCTAGCAAGGGTCCTGCCCACATATTCAAATCCAAGGCTCTTCCGACTGCCCACGGGGTTGTGCCGCTGTGAACCAGGCTCAGTGTCACAACAGGCATATAAGGCAGTTGCCCGCTTAAGGGACGTCATTCAAGGGCCCTCACAGTGGCCCCCCCATCTGCAGCGATCTCTCTGGCTGCCTGGCAGAATGAAATATGCCGTCTGTTTTGTGCCTTCCAATTCCACTGTGACAGCTTCAAAATGACCCCAAAGGGCACCATTTAGTATCGTTATCAGCCTTTACTTCTAGATTCACAAAAAATTTCTAGCTTTTCCTAATCTTATAGATAATTGTCTGGCTTAGTAGGCACCGGAAAATGTTTTCATGTTGATATGTATGTGATTATCTGCTAGAAACTCTTCTTTCTCCTAGAAAATACTTCCACGTAGCCACCTGGCTATCTTGGGAAATCCGTTTGCTTACAGGACCCCTTCAGCCCGTCTAACACGATCCACATGGGCCGATCATAGTTCATTTTCCTTCTGGTCACAATTAATTGGCTTAGGAATGGACATAGGACCCGAGCCAATCAGAGTCCTTCCTGGGGTTTTTGCTGCTGCTGTGGTTTTGGTTGTACGGGTGTGTGAGTCCAGGTGTGTGCGCTACAGAAAGTAAAAGATCTAATCCCCTTTTAGTTTAGGGGAGCTATTGCATGTAACAGCTTGGGATGTGGTAATAGCCATGAGGTGGTGTCTCTCAGGAAAGGAAAGAGCTGCTCTCCAGTAAAAAAGACAAAAGCAGAGGCAGGAGGTAGGGGATATTCTTGTTCTTAGGCCTGACTTTATTTTTCCCGTTCTTCTCATCTTTAATCAAACTGTTTCTTGGATTCTATGAGGTACTTCAGTTTGCATTTCTGGCATTTGGAAATTTAAGATTCTGGGTTAAAAGATTATTTGCCAATGTGACTCCTCAGTTTCCTTTTTGTCCTGAGAGGAAGCCCTAAAGAATTTAGACTCAGCAAAGTAAGTTGTTCTGGGAAGTGAGGAGCAGACATTGTGGGGAGGAGGGGGTGATGCAGGAAAGGCAGCGTGGGGCCGTTGGGCTGCAGGACCGTCCCTGAGGGCCAGGGCCGGGGGGCAGGAAACAGTCTGACTATTTCAGCATTTTGCCTCAGGTGCTGCTGCCCGCCTCAGGCAAGTGAGTTAGTAGTGTTTTTGTTTGCACGTGTTATTTAAAAGATCAGGAGAAGCTAGACATTTTTTATGACTTTAGAGGAAAGAGTTGAGGGCCAGTAACGATACTAAAGGGTGCCCTTTGGGGTCGCTTTGAAGCGGTAACCGGGGAATTGGAAGACACAACGAAGATGGTGTATTTCATTCTGCCAGGCAGAGGAGGAGATCCATGCAGCTTGGGCGTCCCTGCCTTCTCTGACCTTAGTAACAATGACCCTGGTTCACCGGAGCACAGCCCCATGGGCGGTTGGAAGAACCTTTGATCTGAGCATGTGGGAAGAAACTCTTGCTAGCTGTGGATGCGTCTGAGACTCTGGTCCACAACCTAAGGGTAGAAGATATTCAATAAGTCTTCATTTTTTTAAAATCAAAATAATTTCATTTTGCAACTCTGTCTCAATTATTACTGGGGACCACGTGCCTTCTCTAGGTTCAACATGAATGTGAGAATTTCTAGTGGAATCTAGAAAACGGGAAAAGGATCTTCTTATCTTTAGGTCCTCGTGGTGATATCCCGTATCTTCTAAGCCCCTCACACTAGGGCCTTTCTTGCGGCTGCTTTAGGAGCTGTCCACGTGCTGGGACACACAGTGCCTAGCACTTGCCCTTCTTTGGTGCGCCCTGTAGCCATTCCCCTTTGAAGTCTTTCCACCTCCCTGGAGGCACCCCTTAGGTTGAGGCAGAAGTCGCTGCTGTTTGGGGGATCCAGCAATTCTCTACCTTTCTATAAGGGACTCACCATTCTGAATAGTGGCTCTGAATACCCTCGACCCTCATCCTGCTGGCTCCCCATAGCAAGGCACCTTAAAAGAGCTCAGGCTTTTGGAACCCAAAACCCAAGAAAGGAGCGTCTCTAACGACCTTCTGCTTTCCATCTATGATCCAAACTTTCCCTGTGACCAGGGAAGACCATGAGACCCGCCTGCTTGTCACAGGGAAAGAAATATGCAAAGAGAGCTAAGGTAAATTTCCATGGCAATAAATGTCTTTCACGTACATTCAGTTTTGAGCTGCTTTTGAAAAACACTGGGGAGAAAAATTTAGTCCTGCAACACTCCTGCCCTTACACCTGCAATCTGTCCACAAGCCCAGGGTTTCCCTCCTGCTCCGGAGAGACTATCAGACTTTGCCTGCAACCAAATCTCGCGGTTCATTTGGTGTGGTGCTGACATTGCTCCTTGTCTTTTTATTCAAATATTTGTTATTGTGCAAACATAATCACATTTGCATTTATGTAGTAATGATATCAAAATTCAAATATTTAGCCAATTAGGTAGTTTGGTATTGGCTAATTAAAAAAATAATCTCCAAAATAATTTACTTAATAAATCCTAGTCTTTGAGTGCCTACCTTCTCGTGAACATGTGCCTTAAAAATTATTTAATTTCTCCTGTTTGTTTTAGTCATAATTATTCACAAGGTCCCGCATTGTTTAGGAGGCTTACAGGAAGAGGAGAGGTCAGATGTATCTCAGGAGTTTAAGGTAAAACCTGCCTCAAGGGAAGAGTCAAAGAGAAATGAACAGAAATGCTGTGTTGAGAGCCTCCAAGGTGCAATCAGAGGAAACTCTGTGTGTGTGTATGTGTGGTGTGTGTGTATTATCTTTATTCATACACACACACACATACATATATCCATCATCCCGTACCCATATTCATTTTTGGACCTTCTCTGGGATCATCAACATACCTACTTTCCCAACATTTACATTTGAATGAACGTATTGAATGAATGTTGTCCAAGGATTTGTTTGAACAAGGAAAGTGTTACCACAACATCTCACTGATTTGAATGTTGTTTGTCAGACAACTGAATTATCTGGAACACAGCTCAGAACTGAGAGGAAAACAAAGCAGATGTCTCAGAACACTTCTACACTGGGCACTTTATTTAGAAAGTGTCATTTTAATCTGTTTACCCTTATGTCACATACAGTTCAAGTTAGCCAGGTTTTTTTGATTTCTGTGATGAAAGGCCTTGAATTTTGAAGCCAGAAGGGCTTGGGCTTGAATTCAAGTAAATTAACTGTTCCGAGGCCCATTTTCTTAATCTGTAGAGCAGAAACAATTTACATTTTAAGCATAAAGTTACATTATGATAATTAAAGAAGCTAACATATGAAAAGAAGCGAATGGAACCTGATACACGGAAAGTGTTCTTCAATGATAACTTGTGTTTTCTCCTCCTTTTCCCAGCCCATGACAGGCGGGAGAAGAGGAGATTTCAAAGATAGACAGACCAATGATGGCGAGAAAGAACAGCCCACACCATATATAGAAATAAAAATAGACAAAGAGACAAAGTAACTAAACCATACCAGGATCCTGCCTGGCCTCTGAGGCCATCACTGGGTCCCAGGAACCAAGAAAAGGTGAAACTGTGCTGTGTGTTTCCCAAGAGATTGGGAGACATGTCAGAGACTTTACAGCTACGTCTCAAAATAAATAAGACAAAAAGATAGTGTTGGGGGCAACGCATCAAACTTTGCACAGGCTAGAGCAAAGCTGGGGTGTCCACATCACAAGAAATAGATATATCCAAAGGACTAGGGCTGAGCTACCTACTGGAGTGAGGGTCCACAAACTTTTTTAGTAAAAGGCCAGATAGTAAACATTTTAGGCTTTGTGGGCCACACAAAGTCTCTGTCACATCTTCTTCTTCCGTGTGTGTGTGTTCTTGTGTGTTTCTTTTGCCACACTTAAAAACGCAAAAAACATTTTTAACTCACATGCTGTACAAAAGCAAGCCACAGACTAGATTTGGCCCATAGGTCATAGTTCTGCAACGCTGTCCAGTAGTGTATTGTGCAGGATTGCTGAGCTGATGGCCCTTTTAAAATGTGTTATGTGAATTAATGGGTATGGTGTGTATGTCTGCATTCAAGACATCCCACTGGAAACGAAACTATGCTCATTGCCATTATACATGAATGCATTCATTGGGGTTTTCTTGTATAGATTTGCCTATTCTAGAAACTAGGATTTTAACCAGACAAAATGATAAAGGTTGTCACTAACACTCATATGCATGTCTGAGAGAACAGTAAAAATATACCCCATAATAAAAGGTAGTATTTATTGTGAAGTTAATAGGTGCCCAGCACTGTATATTTACTTGTCATGGACTGAACTGTGTACCTCTCCAAAGAAAAAATTCATATGCTGAAGACCTAACCCCCAACACGAGTGTATTTGGCCACAGGGCCTTAAAGGAGGTCATTACGGTTAAATGAGGTCATAATGGTGGAGCCCTAATCCAAGAGGACTAGTGTCCTTATTTGAAGAAGAAAAAACACCAGGAGTGTGTGTGCACAGAGGAAAGGCCATGTGAGGACACAGCAAGAAGGTGGCCCTCTGTAAGCCAGGAAGAAGGAGCTCATCAGAAAGTAGCCCTACCAATACCTTGATCTTGAACTTCCAGCCTCCATAACTGTGAGAAAATAAATTTCT
>CAUYRT010057016.1:0-15856 GCA_963574885.1 Lepilemur ruficaudatus | reverse complement strand
CAAAATATATCAGAATGATTGCTAAGTCAAACTCTGCTGTGGCTGTCTCCAAGTTACCCCACATTCCAGATTAGTTTATATTTAATCTACTCAAATTATGCATGTGGGGAATAGATTAATATATAAGTGATTAATATTATCATGAGTGAAAATTCTGACATTCCAAATCAATGTAATTTTTTTTATAATAATGTGAAATATTATCCACATTTTTTGCAAATAGTTGGCAGGTCAGGATGAACAAACTGATTGATTACATGTGAACTTAATTTTAGTCAAGAATCTATTGGATGTACTCTCTTTGGGGGCTGACATTGTTTATGGAAAATGCCATGTGCTTGGAGGATAGAGCATCTCTATCTTCTTCATCTTTAAGAACTACTTTCTAGCAGAAATTCTGAGTTCCTGGGATGTAACTTCTAGTATTTAAGGAAATTAACATTCTTAGTTAACTGTTTTAAGGTTTATTGCTTTGTATCCGAAACCATTGGTCAGAAAGACAAAAATACTTAAACCTTGCTGAATTAACGCAGGCTGAAACCTTTGAATGTTTATAGTGTCAAGGTACATATATTACCCGTGTATGCTTAATTTTGTGATATATATTCTATTACATGGAATTACATTTCACCGTTTCCGTTAATGTCTGATACATCTGACACGTATAATTAATACTAAATATGTTAAAATGCATCCTGTTTCCAAATTCTTCTTATTCCATTGACTAAAAGCTTACATGAAGGAAAAAACTCAATAAAAGTGGTAGTAAGAAGAGAAAATTAAGATTTATTTACTTCAGGTGTATTTCTTGCCTCATTTAATCCTTTCAACGACACTGGAAAGTAGTTAATAGAATACCATTTTGCAGGTAAAGAGACCAAATCATAAAGTAACAGTTAATAAGTTGAATAGAAGGTTTCACACTTAACACTTATAAATTTGTGTAGTTTCTGAGCTGTGCAAGTACAAAGAAAGCATGCACTTTGGTTAAGGACATTTGTCATCCAAGACAAATATTTAGTTTTTATAAATTTCTTAACAGTTGAAATCATCATGCCACTTCTTCCAAATCCTGACATCCAGGGCCAAACAAAGTTTAATAAAGATGCTGAACACAGCCAAATATTCATTAATGAAAATGAAATGCACCAGTGCCAGGAGCAATGATAAAAAGGTAAAATGGTGACCTGCAATCAGATACTATAGAACATGTTGCCATTCTAGAGAGATTAAGAAGAGCAAAAATAACAAAAAAATCCCCCCAAAACCAAACATCTATATTATTCCAATACACCATTAAAAATAAAATTACTCCTTTAAAGTGACTAGTACAATTTATGCTAAAAACCTATGAAGGCTATCTCTGAAATAACATTAGTATTGAAGACCAAAAGAATATCAATTTAATTATTCAATTGATTTTAATTTTATTTAGTCCTGTTTCTGAATACTCAGTAAATTTCTGATATACTTCTTCATTGTATGTTGTTCTCTCAGGTGGTATCAGTGGGTTGATGCAGGCTTTGTTCTTTTCACAAAGACTAATATGATTGACTCTATTTGGGAATGCCCCAACTAGAAAAGCCACCTAGTAGATAACATAACAGACATTCTGTAACTTTTATTGCCTATCTGTCTCCACTGGAAGTTATTTCATTGACTATATGATACTACAGGCTGAGCCTCAGAGTTTGATACTTTATTAGATTGATGAAAATAGGTCAACAATAATACTCATACTTTTGTTTTTACCCTAAGAGACGTAGTAGCATGCAATATATTTCAGATTATGTCTTTGTGCCCATAAAAGTCTATATTTCCTGGAACCATCATGATCTGACACTTTTTTTTACGATTATATATCAACCATTACACAAATAATTCTAAGTAGAAGTATGGAGCATAAGACAATAAACTATGACAAGAAGTCCTTAGAAATGAACACACTCACATGAACACACACATATTTATTTTACTTATTTTATTGCTTTTTGGGCACTCAATGTTAGTTGTAGAAATTTAGTAAAATTTGTTTCTATCATATTGTCTTATATAGTGGGTAATAAAAATGGTAAAAAAGTATAATTGTGATTATTATACTCATTTTAGATGAGAAACCTAAGGCTAAGAGTCTGTGTGTTATCCCTGGTCCAATGTAATTAAAATTTAAAGACTTGAACTTCAACCCAAATCTTCTGTGTCTGTAGTCAACACTTTTTCCAAGCTAACATAATCAGAAATAGAATATAATTTCTTTCCTCCCTTTCTTCCTCCCTTCTTTCCTCTCCTCCTCCTTCCTTCTTCCTACCCTACCTTCACAAATCTATCCTTTTATTTGTGATTTTTGCATATGTAACATGATGTAAACATGTAAGCTGTATTCTATTAATATATTGTCATTGTTCAATAGAAAGTAACTCATTCTAATGGTGTTCTGTGCCTGGAATCTGATATCCTAGGTAGTTAAATTTTAAAATACTTAAAAGTCTTTACTATATATACTGCAAATTTGTCCATCTGAAAGATATAACTAGAATGTTCCAAACCATTTAAGTAACTAAAAATGGAACTTGCATTCCCTGGCATGTAGTAGCTACTCAATAAAATAAAATTTAGAGTTTACACTCATTGGACTTGCTTAAACATAATGTTCAAGCTTCATCAACCAGGGCACATAGTAATGATAATGAATTACAAACTAGAAAACACTAACTGCCTCTTACTGTATATATTATGCAAGAATACATGTTGGCCGTAATAAAAAAGGAGAAAACTAAGGATTGCCAGTACTATTATAATACAAAGAGGAGATGCGCAGAGACCAAATGCCTTTGAGTTATTCTGTAAGCCTTATATTTATATCAGTCAGAAAATGATAAATACTAGCTAGATATATTCGCAAGCAAATGGATGCCACTAATATTCATGCCTATTTTGTCATTAATGCACAATATGCCTTAAACTCATTGATTTTAGTGGAACATCAATTTCTATCACCAGTCAGCAATGAAGGTTTTCAGCCAGTGGCAAAATCAATCTTAACTATTGCAAACTTGTTGAATAGATTCAACAGCTCATGTTCGAGTTAGGAAAATGTTTATAAAGGAAAAAAAATAAAAGTTAACTATTAACTTTTCATTATGATGAGTTTGTCCTTAGCATTCTACAAATCTGTGTGAGAACAGAAATGATAAACAGAAAATAAATTCCATCATAATAATTTTAAAAAATATTTTTAAATGAAGCTGTATTTTCAGGTATGAAATTCAAATATATTGCAATTTAAAATGAAGTTACATTTGTCTAATCTGACTTTTTTAGAAAATAATAAAAATATCAGTCAACCAATATTGTTATTAATATACAGGAATTAAAGTTGGTTACCTGTGGAGACACATTTTCACTGGATTCTAATATGATTATTTCTTCAAATTTTAACACTTTTCTGGTGATGAAAGAGAAAGTTTGGAGAAAGTTTATATTTTGTCAGATAATGGAATATTTCTTTCTCTTTATTTTTGTACTAAAATGCAAAGTATTGATTTATTTAACTATATCATTGATATCTCAATGTTTCATGCTACAGTGGTAATGACAGGGTTCTTAGCTCTATTCATTTTCAAATGTGATGAATATAAAAAAGCTTATATCAACACTTTGATTTAGGCATGTTCTGCTATCTCAGGACAATTACAGTTAAAATCATATAAACATGTCCATGAATTAATGTGGGAGTGCAATAATTATCTCAGTATGACATACAGTCTTTAGAAAATAAAGAAGATTATGCAACCAAGTCCTTTTCAAATTATACTTAGGGAGTGAGCTTATGTAGATGTCTTACGGATCCTGGACTGATCGGGGTGATAATAATATGTAATAGAATAGAGTAGGATGGCAGGGCTCTGTCTTCCTCTGTTTTCACTTCAATCAGAATAGTTGTCTTTTATCTCTTTTATTTTTTTAATTGGGTTTCTAAGAAATACTTTTTTTACATTTTGGGGAGTAAAATATCTTTAGTTAAAATATCATTGTTATAAATGATAGATTAGTATTTCTCAATTCTCAAGCCCTTTTTGAATACCAAGCAGTATACTTTACCTATATACTCTAATTTTGTCACAACCTTGAAAAGAAATATTATTCTTTCCATCTTACTAATAAAAAGTAAAGCATTAGAGAACTTTAACAACATGCTGAAAATTTTACTGTGATTCCAATCATAGCTATAATTCTAATGCAAGTCTGTCTGATTTTGTTTTTTGAGAATTAACTATTCTTCATTTGCATAACCAAATGGAGCATATGGTTGAAAATAACTACCAGATCATGGTAGGTCATAGTAATATACAATATCACTTATATGACGGGGAAAACCCAAGAACTAATTGCTATTAATTACAGTATGAATGAACAAAGCCTAGTGGCTGTGGCTGTGGGGAAGAGCATAGACTCTGGAACTCAACTGCATTAAGTTTGAAACCTAGCTTTGCCACCTTAAGCTGGGTCCTAACTTAATACCTATAAAACCCTTAAAAAGTAATTACTTCATAGTAAATTATTCCAATTTTGGTTCCAGAATAAATAGTTCTTAGCATAAATATAATGGGGCAATACTTGAAAAAAACACTGTTCTGGATATAAAAAACATTTACACCTAACATTTTTTATAATCTGTTAAATTACGATTTCCATTTTGGTCAAAGCAATACTTGATGCATTTCTAAAGGTCCTAGATTCAGGCTTAGATATGAAGGTGAAGGAAAAGAAGGATAAATAAGGTTGCTATTCACCTAGACAGGTGTTAAACAGGTGTATCTATAGCATTATGAAATTTGACTAGTGTTATAAAAGTTCACAAAAAAAGAGGCAAACTTTGGAAGTCTAAGTGAAATTTAGTAGAACATTAGTTATATACAATCAGCTCTTGATAAGTGGATATAATGAGAGGGCATGGGGAAAGGACAAATAAGTGCAAGCCCAATCAGGGTTAAAGGAAAACCCCATTAATCTCTTGGTTATTGATGGAGAGATTAATTGGTGAAACCTCAGCAGGCAGTTTATTCTAGAACAATAATAGACTTCTGTTTATTACTGCTGTTTGCTAGCCATGTGATCCAACACCTTTGGGCTGATCCCTATTTATAACTGATGAGGGTAGAGGAGGGAAGGGAAGAGGTAAGTAAAACAGAACAGGCAAGTTACAATCAGTGCTAATGAGATGCTGCCTAATCATTGAAGAACACCTCTGTGCCTTCACTTAGCAAGGAGTTTGCATTACTTAAGCACTGTGTGGATAAAGAGTTTGTCCTGTCTCAAAATTCAAAATATTATATTATTGATATATAGGACAAGGTGAGTTCTAGTCTTCTGAATTTGGGTAAAGCGATTAGGAAACTTCCATTTGAGAAGTTGCCATTGATGCTGAGATTAAAAGGATGAGATGGAGCCATACATGATTAGAGAGAGGTAAAAAAAAGCTCTGATGCACTAGAGTGCTTTGTATTGCCAAACTTTAAAAAAATACCAGTTATTCTGCAACAGAGAAATAGATGAAAATTCTTTCCATTATCAAGTTAGAGTCAAGGACTAGACTCTACAAGGCTTTGTAGGCCAAAGTAAGAGGTTTAGAATTTATTACAGTGCAATCAGCAGACATTTAAGGATTTTCAGCAGGGAGTGACTCAATTAGATTTATAATTTAAGGAAATAATTCTGGCTCTGTGTCATGAATGCATTAAAGGAGGAAAACATTTAAATGGGAGATGAGTTAGGGAGTTATTACTTTATTCCAGAGAGTCATAAGGACTTCTCGTTCTAAGGACATGACAATGGAAATGGGCAGTTGTTGTGAAGCTGAAATTGTTTTTGTTAGACTCTACACAAACTACTGATGGGTTGGATGTGCAGAACAAGAAACAAGCTCTCCTAGGTCTCCAGGTTGAGCATTGAGGTGGTAATGGTATCATTTTCTGAGATGGGGAAGGCTTGGAGGGAGATAAGCAGGTACGCCTTTATTGATGTGTGTGCTGCAGAGAGAGAGAGAGAGAGAGAGAGAGAGAGAGAGAGAGAGAGAGAGAGAGAGAGAGAGAGAGAGAGAGAGTGTGTGTGTGTGTGTGTGTGTGTGTCTATGTGTGTTTTACTGAAAGAATTGAGATTCCCATTTTGGACATGTATTTTGACTTTTATACTATCTATAAGTAGAGTTATCAAGTTGACAGCTGAATGTGAATTTCTGGCATTCAGATAACTCTAAGATAGACAAATATTTTGGAATAGTCACCTTCAAAATATTATGAGCATGGATGAGTTCACCTCCAAAGACAGCAGAGAAAATGAATAAATAAGAAATTTTGTATTTTCTTTTTGTTTTTATCAGTGATAAAGCCAGTTACTGCTCAAAGACAAAGGGCAATGTCTTATCTAAGTTTGCCATGCATAATGACTATTTATTGTACATGAAACACCTCCTTCATACTTTCTTAGAAATACATAAACATTGACGCTTTTAAAACCTTTATTTTCTGATTTTGGGTACAAACACTACATAGTAAATATATACTCAAAGTCTCGGCCAAGAAAGTCCTCCTTTGCTAAACTTTTAATATACTTACATACACGCTGAAATGCCTTTTTGTCCATATAAAATGGAAAATCTGTCAAAGGTTAACTTAAAATAAATCTCAAATAGTAATAAAAAATGATCACTAGGACTGGTTTTTAGTTTGTTTTTAAAATTTGACTAAAGTAAAAAGATTGATAGAAATTATATACATTTTTCACTAATTTATATAGTATGAATTTGTTTTTCACATTTTCCCGATTTGATTAACACTGTGTGCCTGTATCAAAACATCACATGTATCCTATGAAGATATATAACTATGAGTACTATATACCCATAACTAAAAATTTTAAAATAAATAAAAATATTTTTATAAAATGAATTATTATACCATTTTAAAACTGTATTAATTTTTTAAAAAATCCAAAATTTGCCTAATAGTTAAAGCAGATAATTTTTCCTATTTTAACATGAAGATGTTGATGTAGTTCCCAATCTTTGCTGATTACTGGATTCATATGGAAAACAGCTTTAAAAAGAGTTAATCTAGATATCAGGATCAGTATCTCCTACCAACACCAAAAATCGGTCACAAATTTCTAGCAGAATATATGGGTTTCAACCTTGAAAAGACAGATTTATTCTATTCTATCAGATTTAAAGGGACATCTCACTTCTAAGTTCATTTGTATATACCAAAGGGAGAGGACCCATCTGGTGCCTTGGAATATTTATTGGTTGAAGGATTGATACCCAGTTTAAACATATTCTTAAATTATTTGAAGAAAAACATTCCTAGCATTGGCTGATCAAGAAGGCAGGTATATTTAAAATGGAGTAAAAGCATGATATGTAAAGTATACTTCAATAAAGAAAAAAAAAAGAAGGCAGGTATAAGACAAATAAAAAATGTTTAATAAAGATTCTTTAAATTATATGAAAGATCTCAGAGAAAGCATGTTTTTGGAGGCATTCCACTTTTCAACTCTTTCACTTTACTAAAACTAGCGATGGACATTTTGAGAGGTTATGTAAAAGCACTTTTGTAAAAAGATGTGTGTGTACACACGTGCCTATGTGTATGCATACACACTTTAAAAATTCACTGAGTATTGGATTAAATCTCTAAGGCACTTTGTTCTAATCTTCCTAGAGTCTTACATTTATACAAATAATGTTCTTTTTGTAATTTGCCATAATTTTTTAGAGAAAAGAAAAGAAAAAATATAAATTGATAAACAACTATTTTATTCTTTTGTTTCCCTAATACTCTCCTCACTCAAATTGTAAAGTGTAAAACTTGAAATGTGTAAAACAGTATATGACTATCTGGTATCCTCATATTTGGCCTGAAATAAAACTCTTTCAACCTAATTGCAGTCCCAGCCCACCTCCTTTAATGTGCCCCGTATATCATCTCTACTGCTGATTATTCCCTGGGCAGTAACACACAGGATCACTAAATTTTCTGTTGCTAAAAATATAGATGCCTAGTGTAATCTCAAAAAAATGTTAGAAAACAAATAGTAGGCTATTCAGCTGTCACCCTGACTTCTATGCTATTCTCTAGGACAGTAATTTTCTATTATTTGGCACAAGTATCTTACTCCCTGGTAATAAAACTTTCCTAGAGATGTGAGCCTATGCTCCCTTTTGAATTCATAGCAGTTAAGATTGTGTGTTGAAGGGCATAACTTAAGTGGTGAATGCCGCCTAACTTTGCCAACAACTATTAGTCTTCTCTGTGTCTCTGCTGCATTCCTATATTTCTAATATCTTTTCTTATGAAATATTTGAAGAGAAAAATATATAATATAATATAAACATTGCACATAGCACCCATCTCTGTCAAACTTCAATTTTTTATATTTTTAGAATCCTTTACCTTTAAAGAAATGACAGATAACAAAATCAGTTGAAGCCTTCTCAGCATCTTTTCCAATCCATGGGCTGCCCATTGTCAAGTGAACTTCCATTGTACATAAGAATGTAAAATTTCAAATTTTGCATTTGTATTACTATATGTACGTAACATGTATACAGTATATAAGATTGTTGTATATATTGAACTTTTAATAAATAGCGTTAAAATAGATTTTCTTTTATCTTCCTTTTCTCATTTAATATCATATCATGGGGTGTTATTTTCTTTGAAACAGGCAAATTTGGTTTATCTGCGGTAAGCACAGTTTAATACTCAATTATGTGAATATACAATTCATAAAATTATACATGTATTTACCTATCATTCCATTAATACACATTTGAATTGTTTTATAATTATTGTAATTTCAAACAATGCTCCATGTTGTACAAATTTGTATGATTTTCTTTACCAATGGCCTTCAAACTCTTGACCATGACCTATAATGAATCATACATACTATATTATGACTTTCCTCTCTTTAACATATACAAATACATACACGTGCACAAACCGCAACAAAATATTCATGAAATTAAAATCCTTATTGCTTATAATATATCCTGATTTGTTCTTTTGAACTTAATTTCATTCAATTTAATTACCTAAGATGCTGGTCAATAATCATTAATTTGATTTTATAACTCAATAATGGAGTCATACATAAATCACAGTTTGAAAAACACTAGTCTAAGAATCAACTTAGAAGAGAAATAGCCAGTTCTTCAAGTATACTTCAAAATTTAAAAAGACATCTATGTATAGACAAATTCTTTTATTATAAGGCAAGTTATTGAATTTATTACCAAAGTATACCCAGTTTTGAGAGAGAGAGAGAATTTAATCCTAAATATACAGCGTCCTGTACAACCAAACCGAATGTATCTAAGTTATTGTTCACTTTCTTATTGAGCTGAAGTAAAATTTAGTTTCCCTACTTTTTTTCTACTTTGAACAATTGTTACCAAAGTTTTGATAACTGATTGCAAACAGAACTCCTTTTTTTCCTTATCCTTGAAAATACTCCTCTTATCTAAACCTGGAGACCTACCTATTCCATTATACAAACTAACCTACTTCAAAGTCTTCCACCCACCAGCACTTTCTCTCTAAACTGTCAACCTACCAGAAACACATTTAGTTCTTTTTGACTTTTTTTTTGAGCACCATACTTGAGAATTTATCTAAGCTGTCATTTCCCTTGCCAAATAATATTAATGCAGGCATTTCCATTGTGTTCTACAATAACTCTGAGAACATATTGCTTAGAACGGTAACATTTTCATTAGTTTAGCAGCTTTGCACTTGAAATGGAACACACTGTAACATTTGGCTTTGTCACAAGGCAATACAACATAAAGCTCTAGTCACATTTTCTATGAACTTAAATCTCCACCGATTACAGACACAAGAAGTGTAACAGCCTGCATTCTGACAAATATATATATGTAAAGTTCCCATATATCAATGCTATGCAGAATTACTTTGATTAATTTACATTCACTTCTAGTAAATAGTAATTCCCAATCTCATAAACAGGGATTTACATGTACAATGGAGCAATAGAAAGGTATTGTCAACACGTTGATCTCATAGCTCTGCAATTTGTGGGTTTTCTAAGGCAATTATTTTAGCATGTCTATCATATTGCTATTATATTTCTGGAGAACAGGTGGCACATTGTGAAAAGCTATATACCATACAGAGATATTTTAGTTAGGAGAAAGCAATGTATCATTTTCCTTAAATTTCTCAGCCCTTGCTTATTTTAATTTAAAACAATTTGAACAAGTACAAAACATTAGTTTCCCACTTATACTGCACTTTAAATGTAGCATATTTCTTACCTGAAGGCATAAACTTCAGTGACATCCTAATCATTTTCACTGCGACAAATAGTTGTGCCGTGAAGCGAGGATTAAATAGTAGGTGGAGAACAAACAGCAGGAGCAGATGAATTCCTAAAAACAAATGATCTCTATTTGAATGCAAATATCATCATAAATAAAGAATGAGAGAGGAAAAATTTTTAAAAATCTGCAATATATTAGAGTGAATTATTTCTGAGCAAGTTATTTTCCAGCAGCTCTTTAATGAGCTATTTTTTCATATGTTGGTAAGTAATTATTACATATATTTGTACGTATTTTTAATATCCATAAACTATGAATTTGATCTATATTTCTTGTCAATGCATTGGAAAATAATTAGCAGAAACACATTTAATGTGCTGGGTTTCTTGCTAAGTAGGAAACAATGGACTGAAAACCTAATTTACTCTGCAAGCTGGAAGCTAACAGTCTTGTATATAAAGCAGTGAAGTTCACGATTTCAAAAGCGTATATCTGGCCTTGTTTAAACATATGTAAAGAAACCAAATTTTTCAATGACAATTGATCATGGACATCAATCTAGCTGGGCAATATGTACTGCTTGATTTATTTACTTACGTATTTATTTAAATGTTTCAGATATTATATTTTGAATGGAGTATGGAACTGTTATTGAAAAGGACACAAGAAGGTTGGAGTCATCACTATGTTAACTGCATACATTATACAGAAGACAAAGGAGGAAATAATGGATTTAGATGCTAATATTTTGGTCACTTTGGTGGTAGATAGCATCATGGTACTTCTGCAAGTTTCACAATTCTTTGCAACTGAATGCCAAAGCACCTCCCTGTGCACTTGCAGTGCTGTCCTTTCTTAATTGCTTTCCCACCTTGTCACACAGACAAATTCCTGCTAACCTTAACACCTAAACACTTAACACTTAATCTCATCAGAGGCTTCCCTGTCTCCAGAGGTACAATTCTTTCAACAGTCAACGATCAGTGCCTCCAACCATGACTTTATTAGATTTCCATTTTTTTTTATCTTATACCCACCTGCATTTCTACCACATAAGGTTTTGAATCATTGAAGTGCTTCTTCTCCAGTTATTTGTCCTTGTTCTCTTTGCCTGTTAATATTTATTTCCCCCCTGGCTTCTGATAAATATTGCAGTTAGTTCAAAATATTTCCTTAGGACTTTTTTTTTTAATGACATTTTATATACTCTGTCTGTAGGTGACTTGACCTATCCATATGTTTCTCAAATGTACATCATTAGGTTCAAACATTTCTTTGGAAACTATATCTATTTCCTCCATGTTTCAAAAGTACTTTAAACTAAGCATATCTTAAATCAAAAGCATAGTTTTGTCTCCCAAACCTAGTATTTATCCGTGGTTTCTATCCTAGGGAATGATACCAGCTTGTTGCACAAGCTAGAAATCTGGATGTGTTCTTTGAAATCATCTCTTTTATGGAAAGTAGTGTACATGTATTCCTGATCATCTCCTTAACCTGGACACATTTTTTTATTTCTATTGTCACAATCATAGTTCAATTTATTGTCATCTCTTGACTCAGCCACTATAATAGTTTCCTCACTGGTACCATCTCAGGCGATCTTATTAGTACATTACATAACTTCTTCTCTACACACTGCAGCTGGAGTAAAATGCGAACTTAAAAATCTGATATGAGGAAATCACATTTGGGAGTATTTTAATTTACTTTAATAGGGCTATTTCTTTGTCATGCAAATATTCTTTCAATGGCCAAATTGTCTTTCTAAGGGAATGTCATCAAGAGGGAAAAGAGATTTAATTTATTGAAATAAAGAAATGAAGCAATTATTCAAGTAAATAGCTCTCTATGAAGTGTTTATGCATCTGTCTCTTGTAAGATATACTTGATGAATCTTTCACAAGCACACTTGAGATCTTTACATTCTAAACATCCACACATGCCCTGAGAGCCTTAATTTCTTATCCTGTAAACAAATGGGATGTTTTCTTTGTAAAAAAAAAAAGCGCTGTAGTCACATCAATATCATTAATACTTAAAATATCATTTACACTTGTAAGCAACCTGAATAATTAAAAATGAAAATTTAGCCTACTTAGGAGTAATAACTTTATATGTAAATTTTATGAACTGAATTTCATTACTTATTCATAATATACTAACAATTAAAAAAACAAAGTACTATAACAAAATTGTAAAAGTCAATGCTTAAACAAGTGGCCCTATGGCAATTTAATCTGAATAGGATACTTTCTTTTCCATTAAGAAAAATAATTTTACCTGGGAAACATCCACTCTTTTCAAACATAAGAAATTCTCTCCAAAATAAAATTAATTTCCTGAATTATTTTCCTAACTCACTACTAACTCACACTCAACTTAACTATTGGGCATATTATAAGCCATAAAATATCAAATTTCAGAAAAGTGATCATGGAAGCAGATGTTAGTCTTTCCCTTGATTTAACTTCAATCTAAATTTAACCTACTGTTGTAGTCTGTTATTTGAATAACATACTACAAAATTGAAAATAAATAAGGAACATCAAATACATCACCCTATATTTTCAAACCAATTGGGGTACAGTACAGTTAAAAATTACTTTAATGATAAAAAGAAATAAATATTGACTTTAAAATCTCATTATTCTGTAAGATATGGATTAATTTTTTAGTGTTAGTGCAATTCATACATTTTACTTGGTTCTTTAGATTATCTCCCAGAAATTCTTCCAGGTTACACAAAAAATAATATCATTTCCATGTTTTCTAGGCTATTTTTCATGTTTTCTACAATTTTGTATGATGAATATTATATACTAAATGTGATGAATACTATCGTTGCTACCGAAAGCTCAGCACTTGTCCTTGAGGCCACATCAGAAGGAGAAATAATTGGTTTGAAGAGAAGTAAAGAGAAGTTTATTACTTTGCTGGCAAAGGAGGAAAATGGTAGACTATCCTCTCAAAAATCCAAATTCTTGTCCATAAGCAGAAATATAGAGCTATGAAAGGGAGGACCCTCAGTTCTAGGCTATAGCTGTTAATGATTCTAATCAGCCTCATCTCTACTGAAAACAAAGCTATCACCTCCTCCCACTGGGGAGAACTGTCCAGAACTCTGCAGGCCACAATCCAGTCCTTGGATGGAGTTCAGTTCAGTTGACAGTTCAGTTGACCTATCTCCTGTAACACAAAGAGCAAAAGACATTCCTCTGCCCCTTCTGACCACCTGCCACTGGGGCAGGGATGGAGGCCTCAGTTCCCAAAAAGAATGGGGGCAGTTTTAAAGAGACAGAAAACATCTTTTGCCATATTTTCCCGAGGCCATTCCCTCTGTTACATCATTGCATATGATAGTACTCATCATATTTAAATTGTAAAATTATTATTCATCAATAAATGATTTCTGTTTTCTATTTGTCCTCTCTTCCTTCTCATCTACCACCATTTTTCTGTCAGTAAAATACTTTCAAAATTTTCTCTGTATGTATATAATGTTTCTGGAGCCATGAAGTTGATTAAAATCTTAAAAATAAAAATAAAAATTCTAGAGGATCATAACCTATGCCTCATTTATTTTTTTAAGTTTAAAATTAAGAGAGGCTACCTGGCTTTCTTAATCTCACCTAGTTAGTAAATGTAGGAAGAACTGGGTCTAAAATCCAGGTCATTCATTTTTCAGGCCAATGCACATAAAACCTGCAGATAACCCCACACATCAAAGACAGTGGCTCTATTATTAGTGCTTCTCTAATATTGTGCCAATTGTGAGAAATTAACCCATTGTTGTCCCAGCCATTGCTGGAAGAAACTTCATCACTTCAACCCAGTCAGGATTTGCCTTTTGAAATCTGATAGTAGATTCCTTTTCCTCATGTGTAGAATATTATACATGTCAGACTTTTCAATATTGGGTCAGAATCAGATAACAATAAATTTACAGGGATGTAAGAATATATTTTACACCCATTCAAATATATGCCTTTGGTATAAATTAGTCATACTTTGGTTAAACAAAACAATGTGTTAGACATACTTTTATTAATAAAATCTTTTATCTCATCCTGAAACAAATCCAGGACAAAGAATCAAGAAAAGTACATTATAATATATTCTCTATTGACCCAGATGATTACTTCTTTTAGAATCTTGGAAATTGTTTGTGAGTGAGGAAGGGGGTGAAACTAATCCAGCATCTATCTGTATTTTGATGGCATAAAAAGGATGTCTAGGGTTTATTTTCTTCAATAGCTTCGTTGATGAACTACCAATACTCACAATATAGACATTTCTGAAAAACATTTTGCTTTACAAAAAAACTAAAAACAGTACATAACATAGAAACCAATCCATATTATTTTCTAAAACAGAGCAAGTATATGATGATATAACACTGATCAGTGATTATTTACCTGTCAGGGTTGATTGACAGTAAAGGGCACATCTTACGTGATGGAAATATTCTATGTAGTGTTTCAATGGTGGATATATGACTGTATATATTTTTCAAAAGTCATTAAACTATGCCTTTAAATGCATGCATTTTACTGTATTGAAAGAATATACCTCAACAATGTGATTGCATACAAACTGATTAATTTTCAATATATTTTCATGAGATAGACAGCAGGAAACTGAGTGATAACTGCCTTACTGCAGCACAGGATACTAAGGTAAAACTTTCTCCTAGGGAAGATACATGTCAAAATAAGTATCTTCAACACTAAATTGCATACAACTTGAACAACGTCAAAAAACTGAAAACAACAGCTACTATAGAAGGCAAGGATATGGTGTAGGGCTACAACTAGGTCCCTTGAGACGATGATAAGGAAGTTTTTAGAAATGTTTGTTACTTATTCATTTCTTTCTACCCTAAACTCCAAATTTTCACCAAAGAGCAAAACACAAAACTGATGACCCTGAAGAATACTAGAAATTTATTGAGCAAATAAATGAAATCAGAAAGTCCTGGGATACATGCATAATGGGCACAATGGGAGGGAGGATTGTAAGGAGAATCTGAAGACAGAAGAGCCCAGGTAAAATCTGCATAATAAACAGTGGTAACCCAAAGACTCTATCACATCCTGATGTTGTATAATTGTGCTCTACCACAGGTTCAAATTTCACACGAAATGTGCAGGAATCTAAAACTGAATGTTTTGAATCATTGAAGCTCAGGTTTGGAAGACAATGGAATTTTTTTTATCTTATTCTCTTTCCTTTTTCTATATACTCAGAGATCCCTTCAATATTCTTTTTTTTTCCCAAAATATATTACCACTCAAGTTGACTTATCTTCAATATTCTTTATGTCCAGTTTGTCTGAAGTGAGGTCAGCAAAAGAATTAATGAAAACCTTATTATAAATCACCAAGGTTCCTATTGACACTTAAGATTCTGTTAGTTTGGACCATATAAGAATGCCATTTGTGAATGTCAAAATCTTCTCACTATAACAACTGCATAAGGCTTCACTTAATATTTTCAGATATTTTAAGAATT